>RJWJ010027828.1:0-22084 GCA_004363605.1 Indri indri
CCGTCCCCCCCATCCATGGAAAAATTGTCTTCCTGAAACCCATCCCTGGTGCCAAAAAGGCTGGGGACTGCAGGTGTAAGATACATGTATATTGCATAGAATAGTGGCTAGTATATAGCAAGAACTATAATATGTTTTATTAATCGAGGGGCAGGATAGCCCAGAGGTTTAAAGAATGAGTTTTGGAGTCAATTTAGTTTTCGTTTGTACCCTGTATCCTCTACTTCCTAGTTATATGAATTAGGCAAATTATTATGGTTGCAGTTTCTTTATGTTTAGAATGGGCAATAAAATATATTAATGTTGTCAGGTTCTACAAATATGCAAGGATACAAAAACAATGTAAAAATCTTAGTCCGATGCTTGGAATGTAACAAGTAGCCAATAAAACAGGTAGATGTGTAAAATAGATGATTGTAGAATGTGAGTTCAGAGCATTAAAAAAAAAAAAAAAAATCCTTGGAAAGCCTCCAATGAAATCAGTGCTTGGATTTAAAACAGAGTAGCTGCTTCATCAATGTATCTATATAGTATGAGAAGGGGAATTAAAATCCTAATATCATATTAAATCACATCCGAGCGGTTTTGTTTGAATCATTACACTAAATTAAATAAGATTATTAAAGTATATAGAATTTCTCTTATGCAAAGCATCAATATTGTGTTTTAGGAACATTAGCCAAGAGAAGAAGAGCTGTTATAAATATTTTAGAATGTGTTATTATTTACATTGACAATGAAATAAAAAAGAGGCTTCTCTTGAGGATTTTTGTGTTCATTGCCATGAGGCAAATGTTGGCCAAGATGTTTGTCAGTGTTCAATGAAGTAGGATCATTTTTGATAATTATTGAAATAAGCTATCAAGATGAGTGTTTAGCATTTTAAAAAATTGACTAATTTTTCATGGTCGTTGTCAATTGAAGATTGAATGAGGCAGATTTTCCAGAAACAGACATCATTACCTAATATTTAAAGACAATTTGCTATATTTCTGTGGATCTTGTTTATTGGTATTTTTGATATTTGCAGTGGATCAAAATCTGGCTGCATAAAAGAAACATCCTGATGTGGATATTTAAAAAGGAGAAGCCCACGTGGGGGCTCTACTTTTGGAATTTATGATTCATCAGAAAAAAGATCAGAAATCTTCACTTATAAAAGTATCTTGGATGATTTCGGTGATTTGGAAAATGCTGATCTTTTGGTCTAGCACGTCTTTATTCCAGACCTTAAAAAAATAGTGCATGAGATTTTTTTTTTTTTTTTAATTTCAGGGTATTATGAGGGTACAAACATTTTGGTTACACTTTATGTCTTTGCCTCACCCAAGTGAGGGTTAAAGGCATGCCCTTCGCCCCTACAATGCTCCCCGTATTTTAATAAATCATTGAGAAGATTCAGATAACTATACTTTCTAGTAATGTATATGTAAACTATTTGTAAATCATTTTGGAGGGATTTTAATTTTGTGGCATTTATATAAGAACTTTAATCAATTACAGAAACAAAAGTTTGAGGAAGGCTCAGCTTAAAATTTAGATTTTTACATTGACATTGTCATAAATTTGATATTTCTTAAAATATTTTCCACTGAGGTACACTGTAGATAATTTTTAGTGGATATTTTTAAAGCACAAAATATTTATGCTCTATATTTTTGTCATTTGCTTCTTAGACTAAATAGTCTGTATAGAATTAATTTATATATATTGAGTTAAAAATCTTTCTCTTGGAAACTATTATCTTATGATACGATTTAATTTCTCTCTCTTTTTTTAAGCTGGAGTATTTACGATAACTTATCAGCTCATAATATATTTATGAAGCAATACCCTAAAGTATTTCTGCACAAAAAAAACCAGACTGCCTAAACTTTTCAAATGGGAGGAACAAAGGTAATGATATCTTCTTTGACAGCAAGGTTGATGTCTGTGTGGGTGTGCAGAATTGGGCACAAGTGAAACTCAGAAGCTAGAGCATTTGATCAGTTCCCAGCACTCCGCACTAGGGAGCACCTGAGGAAATGGAGATTAGTAGGTGAGGGCAAATTCATTTTCTTGTTGAGCAAAATACCTGTGCACCACTGAGGAACATGTTTATTTAAACTTTTTGTCAAAGAATTGTTACCTTTTACTAATGAATGGCAGTGTTTATGAAAGGAGTTAAAGTACTCTGCATGGTTTCATGAGAACTTTCCCCAGGAAAATGATTGGAGTATTTGTGGGTGGAGGATATTTGGAAGTATGTTACGTATCAAGGAAGAATGACAATGCCACAGAGCAACTGAAAGGTGTTTGAAAAGTCTGTTTTACTGGGCTCCTGCTTCTAAGTGGACCTGTATTTAAATATATTTCTTGTATTTTTAAAGGCAAAGAATGAGATTACTTAAGTATGTTGCAGAAGGTGTGACTGCCCTCTCTGTCAGTGACGGAGATGGATTGTCAGATCACGTTGTGATGCTGCTGCTCTCAAATTGTTCCTGGCCTCAGTGCAACTGAAGGTTCTAAATCAGTGCAGCATCAGATCCAAAAAGGCAGTCTCTCTCCTTGGGTATCATTCCTATTGTTGTTCTCTGGGTATCTTATAGTGGATATGCAACTCCCCCCACCCTATACTATTCAAGCAGAATTAATCTGTCCACATCCTCAGCCACCCTATTGCCCTAATCCCTGATTGTACCCTGTATAAATTCCATTGCCATATCCATAAGATTGCATTTCACTTGTGTATTTGCTACTAGTCTGTACTTGTATTTCTGACACTTAGCAGAGGGATTGACCCATAATTGTGACTAATAGATGTGTGTTGCCCCATGGGGAAACTACTTACTGGCTCTATAAGAGAGTTGATCGAGAAAATGTTTTCATTTATTTATATCAACAATATAAAGATACAAATTCAAACAAAATTATTGTAACAAATATCATTGCAGGGGTTGGAGGATATCAGCGTGGGAGACATCAATCTGTTTCCTTATCCTAAGCCTTTCTTTTATTTATAGCTGTAGGGCAGTAGTATGTGGAACATATCACATGAGTTAACTGGGAAAAAATCTCTGGGAGATGGAGTTGCTCTGAATTTTCAAAAACAAGTCTGCTAAGTTAATACAAATCTCATGAAAACGGAGATTCAAATATAACATTTCATGAGACCTTATCTACCATCTAGACCAAACTACATCCCTAGATAGTAAGCCTGTCTGGAATGATCATACAAAGTGCATACTGTGATTTATAAAATTAAATCACTCTATAGAAATATCTAATAAAAACATTATGTGTTATTTTATTCCAAGTATACCCAATTTCTATTCCAGTCTTGTTGATTAGAATGAAACCTGTAAGCTTAGCTCTGTCTATAGACTAAGAGACCAAGAGCCTTTATGAATAGCTGAAATGTTCATCTTGCCCTCATATTTATTCGTTAATTAAACCAGCATGGGCTCACTACTTTAGTTAAGACATTATTTTGAGAGGACTACAGGGAGGCACACTAGTAACTATTAACACATTTGGTAATGGAATACCATCTTCATGTTTTTAAGAAAAAATGACTGAGACCCAAAATTTCTATTAATAGAAAAATTGTAGTTTAAAGGAAAAATAAAATATGGGCTGCCAAATACTCAGGACTAGGGAAGTACGCAATATTAATTAAGATTTGTTTGAGTGTCAGAAAAGCCAGTCAAATTAGCTTAAGCAGCAAAGAGAATTTCTGAAATGTTTGGGAGTAGAGCTGGCATCAGGCTTAAATGATGATGTTGGAACTCAGTTTTCCTCTGTATCTCTGCCTCTTTGCTGGGTTGGTTTCATCTTCACACATCATGTGGTAGGTCTAGGTAGACCAGATTCATTTATTTTATTTCTTTCTTTATTTTTTGAGACAGAGTCTTGCTCTGTTGCCTGGGCTAGAGTGCTGTGGGGTCAGGCTAGCTCACAGCAACCTCAAACTCCTGGGCTCAAGCAATCCTTCTGCCTCAGCCTCCCGAGTATCTGGGACTACAGGCATGTGCCATCATGCCCGGCTAATTTTTTCTGTATATATTTTAGTTGTCCAGCTAATTTCTTTCTATTTTCAGTAGAGACAGGGTCTTGCTCTTAATCAGGCTGGTCTCAAACTCCTGAGCTCTAATGACCCTCCCGCCTTGACTTCCCAGAGTGCTAGGATTACAGGCTTGAGCCACCACGTCCGGCCCAGATTCATTTACTTTAAAGCTCAGGTGAGGACAGAGGTATTCTCTTGAAACAACCTTGGCAGAAGATTTATTGCAATCTCAAATTATATCACATTCCTGGATTCCTCAAAAAATATAGAATGACCATGTGATAACAGCAATCCTCCTTCTGGGTCTATCTCTTATTATCATGCACTATAGACGGCAATGATGTTTTATGTAGATTATACCATCTGTCAAGAAATTTTGACTTTTTTCAAAGAGTTTAAACAATAAAAAGATGCAAATTGCACCTTATATAAAATACCATTATGTTTAAAGGGGCTTGCACAATGAAACGATTTCCATATTCCAATGGACAGAGAAATTAACAATGTCATGATTACCATTATAAGAATTCTTTATGATGATACTGTACAATAATTGATTTATCTTTTTCAAACATAGTGATCATCCTTTTTTAATAACAAAAAATTGATTGTCATGACCATCAGTATTTTTAACAACCTTAATTCATTAGTGAGAGACAGGCATAATCTCAGATTTATATCTATCTTCTATATTTAGAAGACATAATTATTATAAAAGTACTAATTTAAATGAAATGCTAGTTTTTATGTAAATAGGGGGCCCTTCTGCTTTTAAGCTATTCTGTCCTAATTTTAGAACTTATTTTGCTCAAAAGTTAGGGCTTTACGCTTTTAATATTTTCATTTGCTTTTTAATGACATTTAAAAGCCTTCGGAGCACTGGAAAGCCAGATGATTTCCTTGGGACAGTATCTTTAAAGGTGAAAACAATAATGCAGTTATGAAAGTGAATTTGGTAAATAGTTTACATTTTTAAAATGAAATTGTTATTTTCTACATTTCAAATATTCCCCAATCAATACTGCAGGTGATTTTTTACCCAGAATATGTAAACTACAGCTCAACTCTGCTTTTGAACATTTACTCAAATGAACACTCTCTAAACTTTGATTCTCAGTACCATGAGGAGAGATAATTTTAAAATCTGAGAACCCTGGCTTAGGAAAGGAAGTTATAATGCCTGTGATTTAAATGTGCAGAGCAAAAAAATTCTGCTGTCAAGAAATCTTATGATTTCATGTTAAATTGGACAATATAACCACAACTTCCTGTATTTTCATTCAACTCTTTCTTTTATTAATTAGTTCAACTACTAGTTACCAAGTATCTACTGTATAGCAGGCACAGTGCCAGTTAGTGTAAGGTAAAATGAACACGGTACTTGCTCTTCTAGAGTTCATGATCTGACAGAGGAGATAGACCTTAAGCAATGATCATGCTAATAATTATTTAAGCACAA
Organism: Indri indri; assembly: GCA_004363605.1. Taxonomy (NCBI): domain Eukaryota; kingdom Metazoa; phylum Chordata; class Mammalia; order Primates; family Indriidae; genus Indri; species Indri indri. The sequence goes on from RJWJ010027828.1 coordinate 5,505, forward strand.
TTTATCTTTATGAATCCACCTTTCAGTTTTCAGATTGGATTATTATTTAATGAGTGCACAGTTTTGATTTTAGGTAATAGAAATTATATTCAAAGGAACATAAGCCATCAAAAAAGGTTGCCTGTTGGCTCACCTAGCCAAATGGAGAAAGGCGGGACACAAGATGTGAGTGCTTGTAGGACTCTCTGCTTGCCATCCCTGCTTATATTTGTAGATTATCCCCATTCTCTCTTGGTACTCATGGCCTTTCTCAATGTGGCAGGGGATATGGCCACGGGGAGCTTTGGACTTGTAACAGCTCTGACACTGGGGAGAAAAGGGAGTTTGTTTTCAGCCAGAATAATCCTGGAAAAGAATTCAGATTAGCTCAGACTGGGACACATGTTAACCTATCCTCCTGGTGGCGTAGAACCTATGAGCAGAAGAAATTGGGGTGGGGAGATATTTTGCACACACATGAAAAAAACCAGCCACTACAAACAATGACTGCCCTGGTATAAGAAAAAATTAATACATACTATAGTAGTAATTTTAAAAATTGCTATATCATTTGCTTCAACAAAGTTAATATCTATCCCTTTTTAAACAATCAGAAAAGACAGAATTTTAATCAATGTATGTTTATGTCAGTTTATGTCAGAAATGAAGAAAAAGTTTGAGCAAATGATAGTAATTGAAACAAAAGCTTCCACAAAATTGTGGAGACCTATGTTAGAGATATTTATTCAAAATGTGACTTTTAAAAATTGATACATAGTAGATGTACATTCTTTTAAGTACATATGTTATTTCGATACATTCATATATTGTGTAATAATCAAATCAGGGTAATTGAAATATTCATCACCTTAAATATTCATCTTTTTTCATGGTGGGAACATTTGAATTACTCTCTACTAGTTATTTTCAAATATATAATAGATTATTATTTACTGTAGTCACAAAGGAAGAAATCAAATTATCTTTGTTCATAGACAACAGGATCTTATATTTAGAAAACCCTAAAGACTTCACCAAAAGCTTTTAGAACTGATAAATTCAGTAAAGTTGCAGGATACAAAATCAACACACAAAGATCAGTAGCATTTATATATATACACCAACAGTGAAAAATCTGAAAAAGAAATCAAGAAAGCAATTCCATTTACAATAGCTACAAAAATTACAAAATACATAGAAATAAATTAAGCCAAAGAAGTGAAAGATCTCTGCAAGAAAAACTGTAAAACAGTGATTAAAAAATTGAAGAGGACACAAAGAAAGGGAAAGATATTCCATGCTTATGGATTTGAAGAATTAATATTGTGACAATGTCAATACTATCCAAAATGTGCCATCTATACAGGGGTAGAAATTCAAGTTTACAAAGAAGGCTGCATAGTTGTTATAATCTCATTTGACTTTTATAAAAATATTACTAGATTTGACCATGTTATTTCCAGAAAAGATTAGGTAGCATAAAAAAATCAAATGATTTTTTAAAAAATTCAGACTAAGTTTAGGAACATACAGTATTTGTACTAGATTTAGAAGCAAGTATATTTCTCTAGTTGGCAAGCACTAAGCAAGATGCTTATCAATGAGAGGAACGTTTTCCAGAATGGTATAGACCAAAAATAATATGACAGAAGTTATGAGGGAACCATCAATATACCTGAGTGATTAGTTTTGATATTTCTTTCAATATACAGTCATGTGATGCATAATGGTGTTTCGGCCAAGGATGAACCACATATACCATGGTTGTCCCATAAATTGAAAAAATTCCTGTCACTTAGTGACCCCATAGCAATCATAATGTCACCATGCAATGCATTACTTACGTTTTTGTGGTGATGTTGGTGTAAACAAACCTACTGTGCTGCCAGTCATATAAAAGTATAGCACATACAGTTATGCATAGTACATAATACTAGACAATAAATGACTATGTTACCAGTTTATGCATTTACTATACTATACTTTGTATTATTTATTTATTTATTTATTTTTTGAGACAGAGTCTCACTCTGTCACCTCGGGTGGAGTGCGGTGGAGTCATCAGGGCTCACAGCAACATCAAACTCCTGGGCTCAAGTGATCCTCCTGCCTCAGCCTCCTGGGTAGTGGGGACTACAGGTACACCACCATGCGTGGTCTGTATTTTACTTTGGAGTGTATTCTTTCGATTACCTAAAAAATGTTAACTGTAAAACAGCCTCAGGAAAGTCCTTGAAGAGGTATTCAAGAAGGCATTGTTATTGTAGGAGATGATAGCACCATGTTTGTTATTGTTCCTGAAGACCTCCAGTGGGACAAGACATGGAGGTGGAAGACGGTGATACTGATGATCCTGACCCTGTGTAGGTTTAGGTTAATATGGGTGATGTGTCTTAGCTTAAAAAATCATTTAAATAATATTTCAGCATATTATAGGGGTGCAAATATTTAGGTTTACATATATTGCCTTATTTTCTTTGCACCTTTTAGAGTTTAAGTAAATTTTCAATCCCACTAATGTATTTAGGTAAAAACTATATCCATATAAAGAAGAATCAGAGTAAAATGCCCTTTAACAATGAGAAGGCTGTAGAGGTTCCTGTCTATATAATATCTATGATGCTAATGATTCACTTCTTGGGCTAGCTGTTGGTTGTGGTAAAGCTAGCATGGAATCTGTCATGACTTATTTTTAAGAGAAGGACAATTGGAAATTTAATTAGGACCCAGTAAAAAGGAAACTTCATAGATCAATGATAGTGAAAAATAAACAACCCCCTTCAGACCCTCAGCAGAGACTTAACCCTGACCATAGAGGAGAGAACAATGTAAACAAATAAATACAAATACATGTAGGATTCATTTGTATTGTGATCTAAAAAGACATATTGTGGAAGACAGTGGCATTAACTCTCCTTGTGCTTTTAAAAGAAAAACTTTAGACCAGTTAAATTTAACAGTTTATTTGAGCAAAGTATGATTGATGAATCAGGCAGCACTCAGAACCAGAGGGGTTTAGAGAGCTCCACCCAGCCCTCTGAGCAGGGGCTTTTATAAGCCAAACAAGGTAGCAAATTAGAGCAATCACCTGATTGGCTCCAGCAAGGTATCTGCCTTATTTGGGCATGGTGTAATGAGTCATTCACCTTATTTGGTCATGGTTTGATCAGTTAGCTGCTGTGAATTGGCGAAGCTCAGCAGTTTGTTACTGCCTGAAACCCAGCTATTTGTTACAAAAAATATACTCCTGAGTTAGGTTTCTTCTTGTTATGTACTAAGTTAGGTTGCAGTTTGTTGCTTAGCAACTCAAAGTACTGAAACAGCCTCAGGCTAATGGCCTCCTGCTTTTTTAATTTAACAATGGAAATTTATTATTTAAAAGGTAATTATTAAGTATTTACAGAGATAGCATTACTTGGTGTCATTAGGGCAGTCCATGACAGAAAGTTGGCTTTGCTCTCAAAGTGACTTTCTATAAACTTCGATCAGTGCTTTTTAAACTTTACTATGTGCATGCACAAATTCCCCTGGGGGAGCTTATTAAAATGCAGATTCTGAGTCAGAGGGTGTTGGGTAGGGCCTGAGAGTCCGTATTTCTAATAAGCTACCAGCTGATGCTGTTGCTACAATTTGAACAGCAAGCCCAGAGATGACTATTTTATATATCTTTGAGAATGTGAAAAAAAAAAAAAAATTCAGTAAACTGTAACTTTTCTATTGGGAAAAGTTTCTATTGAGAAAATTTAGCCCACATTTTAAAGTAGTCACCCATTCATCTATGGGCTTATTTCAATTATATAAATCACAAAATTGTGTATGGTCTTTGGTCATAATATATTTCTTCTGTTAAATTTAATAACAAATTGCATGTTGCGCTTAATACGCACAGCAGGGAAGTTTGGAATTACTTTGGTATGTTTTTATTCAGGACATTTTAATGAAGTCCAACTAGTATATATTATTTTAAATAGTTCCATTTTAATTTCGCACAGGATCAGATTTTTTTAAAAAAAGAAAGAGAGGAAGAGGTAGCTTGCTATGTTTAAAAGAAGTTTCCAGGTTTATAACTCATCCAGATAATGGTAATATTTTGTGAAATCATTTTCTTGTAGTTTGTGTTATGTAACTTAAAACTTAATAATTCGAACAGGGAAAAGCAGAGGGATTCTGGCAGTGCACATGTGGTGTGCTCCCTCTCCCACCAGTCCCAGGACTTCTCTCAGAGTATCCTCTAATGTGCCCGAAACAGCCTGACTGGAACAGGTCTGTTGGGGATGTTTCTCGTGGGCTCAGAAATCTGTATGCTCAGTCAGCCAAATTGCCAGTCACTCCAAAAGCCGTCAAAGTGTTTTTGTGCAAGAATTGATGCTTAAGTTTGGACTGCAGATTTTAAAGAGGCTAGGACATCCCAGCTCCTTGAATTGAATCTCAGAATTCTACTTCTAGATCTAAAAGCAGTAGACGTGTAGCTTTGATCTCAATTAAAATAATGAGGGACTTCTCTGTAGTACTCATTCTTTTTTCTCAAGCCCGTTTTAAGACAATCATTTGGTATGGTGCACACACAGCCTAGATGGATTATAAATTCTCTCTAAGCGTGTGAGTGCAGAGAATGTTCTAAAATAAAGACTGTTATTTGGACATGAAGCAACTGAAAACCTAGAGCAAATGGATTCTGATAGACTAATAAAAAAAAAACTCTCTGCAAAATTCCATTTTGAGCTGTGATTTCCTCCTGAGTTTTTGGACTCCATTTCTTTCCCTAGCATTCCTGAAGTCACTCATGTGATACAGATACATCTAAGTAGTGCTTATTTCATGGTAGTTTGGATTCAGCGTCAGGTTAATTAGTAAATGTTGAAACCATAGGCTACTTGAAAAATATGTATTTAACATTAGAATAAATGAAACTGTCCTTGTTATGATTATAAATAAAACCCACATTTCCTCTGAAGTTCCAATGTCTATTGAATGAGATGTTCCTTGTGTGTTTTTTTTAAGTTAGAACAATAGTAATTCAGTTTCACAAATTTATGCTAAAAATAAAAACAAAAATTGCACTACCTGGAAAGAAGAAACCTCGCAATAATGCCTCATCATTTATTCATTCAAACAGTGTATACCGAGCACCAGCTGTGTGCTAAGTGCAGGTCAGACAGGCTCCCTATGCTCGGAGCTGGGTGGTGCTGACAGGCTCTGAGTAAGAGGTGGTAGGGCGGTGCAGTGTGTGTCAGAGGGGACTTCAGGGGGGAGCGGTTGCACTGAGAGTGCTTGCATTAAGGGAACATGGTGCACTGGAGATTTGGGAAGCCTTTCTTGAGGAAGGGATGTTTAAATTGAAGAATAAGTAAGAGGTGTCCAGGAGAAGAAGGGGAAGAGTATCCTGAGGCAAAGAGAACCGCATGCAACATTCTTCATATTGTTGCTCATCCAAATGCTGGCATAGTGATCTTAGGCAATACTTAATTGCCAAATTTGGTAGTTGTCACCAGAAACCGGTTAAAAAAAGTTTTTCGAAACCTTTCAATGCTCTCTCTGATGGGTGTCAGATAGGAGTGATGGCTTGGGGTTGGGGAGGAGGCAAAAAGGAAGGAAGGGAGGGAGGAAGGAAGGAAGGAAGAAATGGAGGGAGGGAGAGAAAAGAAAGAAAGATAGGAAGAAAGAGAAATTAAAAAAAAAAATAAAAAACAAGGCAAGGGAGAAATGAAGTGTTATTAGTCCAGCTCAAGAGAACAACATCTGGACCTTTTGGTGAATTTTAGGAAGGGAGGAAGAGGGATGTTTATAGAAATCTAACTCATTATTTCAGCCATGCTCTGGTCTTGTCCTTTGTGGCCCAAATTAAATCCTTTTCTATGACATAAAAATGAAATGCTGGATGGTCTGTGGCATTACTGTAGCCAGGTGAAGGCAATTTGTAGAAATTACCTACATGTATAGGATTTCCTTGCATTAAAGTAGAAAGTTACAAGAAAGTTTCAAGTTTGAGTCTAAAGAAAAAAATGCCATTTATGATTACAACTGCCACAGAGGAGTGGTAGCTTATGCTGAATGGAAGCTCATTTTGTTATGCTTTCTTCCTGATAGTTTTGGGTAGAAATGCCTGGATGTAGGTGCTATGAAGGGGTGAATTACTTGGCCTGGTGGAGTAATCTAATTTTAAGTTGTGGAGCAACCAGGAGTGAAGAAATACAGAGAAAAAGGGGTAGGAATAGAAGCAGGAGGAGCCAGGAGATAACTGAGGAAGGTTTGCACTGAGTGAGTAGAAACCACAGTGGGGTTTCAGGAAAGAAAAATCTACTAATGAATTTCAAGTACTCTGCGTCATGTATGATAATACATCTCTTTAGGATATGCCCAGTATTTGATAAATTCTACTACACTTACAAGTGCTCTGAGTGGTATCTTGAGTTTAGTTTTGTTTTGTTGAGAAAATGTTGGGAAAAGCTGTTTTCACCTCTGGGTAAATAAGCCATGGAATAAAGAGAACATTTAAGGAAGTGGCACAGCAGCAGAGGTGACATCAGAATGTAATCTGGGGAACTGCTGAAATCTTAGGGAAAGTGTTGCACTTTCACAGATTTTAACGGGAACTTATGTAGATCTTAAGAGGTCAGTAGATCGCAGCTGGCATTATTTGTTGTTGCATGAAATTCCTGGCTAGTATCCCAATAATGGAAAAATGTGACATCATTGATTAAGAGATAGGTTGTAGACCTGGTGAAATTATGAGTTCAGCTGAAGAAGTAAATGCTGTGTCTTATAAATTCCATTCATCAAAGACCATATGCAGCTAAGGGGGAAAGGCCCATCTTTGATGCAAAGGGAGTCAGTTCTATTCAATTCAATTCAAAAGCATGTAGTTTAAAGCTTGGAGCTTCTTCCAGATTGTGTACTATTGGTGGCAGAAAGTTTACCTCTCTATGTCTCCAAATTGGTCCTTCCATTCTTCCAAATTAGGTGATCCATTCATTACTTAGATTAACACTGTAGGGCTAAAATCTACTTAAGAAGGTTACTATAAAACAAAAAATTCTGAAAATCTGTAGACCACATTTTCTTTCAGTCAAGCTTGAGTGACAGTACAGCTGAATGGCTAGAACAGTGTTGTCTCATTATTTCTCAACAATTAATCAAATCATAGGTAGACAGCGTTAGCACTGAGGCAAGTTGTCTACAGAATGTGGAAATGGGGTTGGAAAAAGAGCTAGGTGAAAGTCATTGGTGTGCGTAAGAGCCCAACAAATAGCTAATTTAGGAATGCTAAATAAAATCTGGAACAGTTAAAATTAGATAATGTAGATCTATAATCATCCAGGTGTGTGACTAATTCAGCAATGTTCTGTGGGCAGAAAAAGCAGAGTGATGAAAGTAGAAAAATGGAAACGGTTCATACCTGGGAGCTGAGATAGTGACAGTGATGAACACTTCTTTGCCTGAGTTAGGAGTTCAGCAAATGGTTTTTGAATTCGATTGTGAATAGAAGGAATTTAGGTTATGAGTGGAGACAGAACATGGTATTTGCCTATGAATTTGACTATTATTATATGAATATATATTAATATATTTCTATATTAAATGTTGTGTTAAGATATCCCTACTTTTTTATTTTGAGCTTTAATTTTAATTTATTCTTAGGAGGTAAATCTGTGTAATAATCTTCTCTGATCAATTTGACTCTCTTGCTTGCTTGTGTAGATGCCATGTATTCTGGAAAATGTATTGCTGCTAGCCTAAAGAATACATGCGTGCCCAACTGTTCATTTTTAACTGCACATTTTTCTATTGCTTTTTGGAAATTAAAAGAGACCTTGAGTTTGGCATAGACATTAATTTAGTAGAAACCAGGGAAATATCGCTTACCTCTGTCTAAACTTAAAATATTCTTTTTTATATTATAAGAGATGACAGGATTCCAGTATTCACTGTCAAGAGTTTATAATGGAACTTGCCTTGGACGCCTCAATTTTATCTTCAGATATGTTTGGCAGTGTGTGGGACCAAGTCAGCACCCTTGCTTAGCACAAGAGAAAGGCTGCAATTTGCCAACTTACATCCTGGGGGTGGGAATTTACCCATAGTTATTTCCCGTTTATGGTACTAGTGATAATTAAGCTGAGCTTCACAGATGGAGTTCACTTAACACATTTAGAGTGACTGAATTTAATTTGTATTTTTTATGAGTCAGATTTACTTCTGTTACTATAAAAAATTATGGAAGAATCCTATAGCAAATAGCTTAAGAAAGAGTCTGTATATTACTCCGGCTGTAATTACTACCTAGTAAAATTTATATGGATTTACCAAAAAGTATGTGGGGGGATGGTAAAGAAAGATTTTGGGAACTGATAAAGAAAAAAGTTTATAAGACCTAATAGTATAAGAATATTTGGAGGATAATGTATTGTGATGGCCTCTGGACTAATCAGAGCTAAGTTTAGATTTCAGCTCTGCAATTAGACAATTGTATTGCATTAAGGCAGTTACTTCAAACTTTGAATCTAGCCACTTCATGTAAAAAATGGTGACAATAATGCTTACTTACAATGATGTTGGAGGACTGAATGATATAATGCACACTAAATTTTGTTCTGTTTTATTTTGTTTGGTGGTGTTTGTGGCGTTGTTAATCCCTATCACCTGAGTTTCCTGAGGGCTTTTTTGTTTTTTTTTTTTTTTGGTCTAGAACGTGATCAATTTAAAAACATGGCTATACATAAAAAATATATTTTGCACTATGAATGGCTCTTTTACCGATGCATGATTTTGTAATATAATGCATTGGCCATTGGGAAAACATTGGTCCATTGATTTATCCTGGCTTTCGAATGTTGACATGTTTCTTTATGAAGTATTAAAAAGCCACATTGTTGTTATCATCACTGCTCTCATTAGAGAAGAATTTAAATATTAGAAAGCTGTCAAGCTTATAGGGGTGGATATAAGTTTTCCAAAATTCTCATTTTCACTTGAAATCTTGAATTTTATCACTGGGAACAGATGCTGTACTCTTTTTTAAGTAACAATCTTATTTCACTTCATTCATTTATGGGAAAATATCTTCCAAAGATCCAAATCATATCCTCATTCAAGTCAGTTGTCACAGTTTGTCTGTCAACTGTTCTTTCAAGTAAATATGGAGCACAGTGAAAAAAGTGGATAGTTTAGTTTGCAACTCAGATAATAGCAGGAACACCTTTAACTGACAAAAAAAAAAACTCTTTAAAATGTTGCAAAAAGCATTATATTTCTCAAATTTTCACATGGAATATCACAAAGAAGTATACTCCAGGGTCAAAGGGTTGAGATTTAATAAAATTAGTAATTTTTACTGGCTTTTAAAAATTATATATGTGTTAATGAGGAATTCAGTGCTAGTACAGTTTGGTTCTTTTGCACATATTTTGTTTATTTCATCTAAATTTTCAAATTTATTGGCATGAAGCTGTTTATGATATAATCTTTCTATCTTTTTATATCTGTGGCATCTGTGATAAAGTCTCCTTTTTCATTTCTGTTGTGATTTATTTCTGCCTTCTCTTAAAATATTTTTTAATAGCGTTTGTTCTTGAGCAGTTTTTTGCCAAGTTTACCAGACATGATTTTTGCAAGATTATTAGATTTCTAAATAACTACATTTTGGGTTTATTTATTACTCTACTTTCAAAGATTTTTTTCCTCTTTCTTATAACTTTTTTCTACTTGTTTTAGGTATAACTTGCTCCTTTTTTCTCACTTTTTTGTTTGTTTGTTTTTTGTCTGTTTGATTTTTAGGGATGGGGTCTTCCTGTGTTGCTCAGGCTGGAGTGCAGTGGTGCAATCATAGCTCACTGCAGCCCTGAACTGCTGGGCTTAAGCCATCCTCCCACTGCGGCCTCCCAGGTAGCTGGGACCACATGTGCGTACCACTATGCCTGGCTAATTGCTTTGTATCTTATGTAGGGTCTTGCTAAGTTGCTTAGGCTGATCCTGAACTCCTAGCCTCAAGTGATTCTCCTGCCTCAGCTTCCCAAAGCACTGAGATTATAGGCATGAGTCACTGTGCCCAGCTCTTTTTTCACTTCTTGAAATATGAAATCACTTCATGTATTATCAGCTTTTCTCTGTCAGGTCATACTATAGAATAAAGATGCTACCCACATTAGTTACATAAATATTACTACGTATCTGCAAGGAATATAATAATACAAATATAACGTATCTTGGAACAATCTTATAAAACATGTTGGACTTTTTTTTTTTGATGGGCAGAGGCATTTATTCATCTTTTGGCAGCTGTTTCTCTAGTAAAGCAGACATTAGAAGTTGTGCTGATGACAGCCTATTTGAATGAGATCCAGAATTAAATATTCACTGTCATTCCTTGGGAGAAATAGCTCCAAAAGTTAAATGTGGGTAAGACAGAGATAATTTTTGTTGTTCTAGAATAGCTCCCTGTCTCTTTTAAATAAGCAAATTACTGTTTTTATTCTTTTTTTTAATTTCAAAATATTACGGGGGTACAGATGTTTCTGGTTACATGTATCAATTTTGTGATGCTTGAGTCAGGGTTATAAGTGTGCCCATCTCCACATTTCTGCCAGCAAGTCTGCCATGTCTGCCTGCACCCCACCCTCCTGTCCATGGAGCTCCTCTTTGCCAGAAGATAAGAACATTATTTAATTTGCATTTGATAATCAGGGCTGAGTGGAGAAAAGCAGCCAATTGCTTTGTACCTGAATTCTCATAATTGCTGAGTTTCACTGTGCTTACTATCATAATTTATTTAGAAGAGTAACTAAGGATTAGCATTTTAAGTAAGGTTCTAGGTCTCTGTGGATGAAATGGCTGAAGTTCTATAAAAATAGTGGAAGAGGAAATGGACTGGCTTTTAATTTTATTTTTGCATTTCAGTTCTTCTGGGGTATCTTCTTTTTTTGTATACTTTTAGATAAATAAATTTTACTACTAAGATTTAATATTCTGTGAACTTTAGGTAAATTAAAAAAAAAACAAGACTCTTCAGCTCTACTAGCTATGAGAAATTAAACAAATTATATAAGCTCTTTAAACTGCAATTTCCTTATTTTATAAATCGGGGATAATATTGTCTATTTCACTTGGTTAGTGTAAATGAGATAATGTGTATGTAATGTTTACCAGTGTAGCCAGTACGTTTAAGGACTCAATAAATGTTACATGTTAATGTGATAATAATACCATCTTACAAGAATAAGGTATGGTGGCTACTTTTAAGATGTTCATAAATTATCAGTGGGAAATAAAAGTAAAAAAAATTATTATTGGTTCTAAAAAATACTGAAAAAATGATTGTGTGAGTATAAAGAAAAGGGTATTAGCCATTGACGTAAAATATTTCCCTAAATTAGATAAACTTTATGTATTACGAAAAGTGTTTCAATTGCTGAAGACAGTTATAATATATATAATCAAATTCTATACATTGAATATATTTCATATATGCTAATTTCTACACTTAACAGAATGACATGTATAACTGTACTACTGATGACTGAAAAAATTCTAATGCATTGAAAAGGAATATGTTATTTAAAAGCTGAATTATCTCAGAACAATGCATTTCTTGGCAATAAAGTAAAAGTTCCTGTAAATAATTTTGTGCAGTGTATGATACCATAAAATATTATGTTTCCTTGTTCAGAAAACCTAATAAAGACAAAGAAGAAAGTCCATGCCAACAACCTGGTGGTTCTCACAACATAGCTGACCATGTTAAAAATCGCATGGTGGCCATACTTTATATGGACCGAGAAAATCCATGGAGAATTTGGTAGAGTTCCTAGCTATCTTAAAGAAATTGTAAGTATTTTTAATATATTACTTCTTTTAATTGAAAAATTCTTTTGAATGGCTTTATTTTTTGAAAGTTTGTTGTTTGAAGATAGGTGTACTTTAGTTGTGATATAGTACTAGTAGTTGATTCAGGAGAGCTGGAAATACTGGAGACTATGTTTCTACATAAACATAATCTTCATGAATTCCAGCTTTGTGGCATACCATGAATATATTGCTAAACTTGTGGCCCATCATTTTAAATTGAAGTTGCAAGCAAAATGTGTGTTATTTACTGACGAGGCTAAATCAAAATTGTGTTTAAGATTTCATTAGCTTATGGTTACTTGAAGGCTCTTCACAGAGTTTAAACAGTCTTCCCATCACAGAGCCTTTCAGTAAACTTACTTCATATTTCCTTCAACTTCCTGGATCACTGTGTGTTGCAATAACGATACAATTGCCTGGAGGATGAGGGAAGTGAAGGAGAGGAATAAATCTGAATGGAGGCTGGTTATCAGAGACGGCGTTAGATTTGTGAATAAAATTGAAGTTAAAACAGGACCATGAAAAAATGTGATATTGTGTTTGAGATTGATAACAGAAACAAAACCAAGAGTAAAAGTATCAAGACTAGAATTGTCTTTGAAAGAAATTTGAGGAGCATGGTATGAATAATTAAAAAGCTGACATTTGTGTTTTGAAGAATGCACTAGTAATTCTATGTTGTAACCACTTTTCTTCAAAATTATCAAGTCATGCACCACAGAACGACATTTCTGTCAATGACAAACTGCATATACAAGTGTGGTCCCATAAGATTATAATGCTGTATTTTTACTGCACCCTTTCTATGTTTAGATACACAAATACTCACCATTGTGTTACAATTGCCTACATTATTATTCAGTACAGTAATATGTGGTATAGGTCTGTAGTCTAGGAGCCATAGGCTATACCATTTAGCCTAGGTATGTAGTAGACTATACCATCTAGGTTTGTGTAAGTACACTCCATGATGTTTACACAGCAACAAAATTCCATAATGACACATTTCTCAGAATGTGTCTCCATTGTTAAGTGACGCAAGACTATAATTGTGAATTTGAGGAAATGATCAGAATTTCCAGGAAATTTGAGAATGGTCAGGTATTTGATGCTTTTAATTTATAGTAACAAAAAATAAACACACTAGCAAATACTAGTCACTTTTTAGTAAAGCAGGTGTGAACGAATTATAAAGAAGGAAATCATAACCACCTGTCATACAAAGGTATAATTAATCTGGAAAGCTGTAAAAATAGACAGTTAAACTAGAATGTGCTCAGTGAATTTGTTAAAAATATACTTTAACAGGTAGAAAATTACTAAAGCACTGAAAGGAGCTATAGGATTCCACAATCACTTTCATTCCATTAAATCATAATGTTGATTAATACTGCATTGGATTCAAAATTTTTAGTGCCCAGAAACCCCTGAATCACTCTCTGCTGATTTCGGATTGTGCTGGGCTGAAGGACTTTTTAATGGCAGTGGTAATCCCTGTCTTTCTGACCATAATGGGGTAGCAGGTTGCCATATAACTGAGGTTCTGGTCTGAGATGCAGGAGGAACTCGGCAATAGGGACTCCCGAGCAGCTGTGGTTTCCCAGCAAAGTGTCAAAATACTGGGAAGTAAATCTAGTTTGATGTTGGGATGCAAAATGCAAATGGGTAAGAGACCAAGTACCATTTTATCAATGTACTGAAGTGAAAAGCAGGAGCTATGGTGCAAGGTTATTCAAGCACAGGGAAAAATGGACAAAGCTACTTTGCTGCATCCTTTTATGGACTTCTGTGGATTCCATTTAATGGCCAATCTCCAAATAGCCAGGACAATGGATGTTGGGGCAGTGTCAATTTCCAGAACCCACTTCCTCATTCACCTTTGAGAAAATGGGTGAGTAGAGATCCTGAAGTCCTGCAGGCCCCCACTGCCAGTGGCTCAGGGATGGGCAGGTAGGACTCTTCACGTGGCAGATCTTCAGTGCTGATAATGGGTGGGGCTGTGACAGCCTCTGAATTACAGTAGTGAAGTAAATGAGATGGGAACTCACTTTTTTACAGGATGTTTAATATTCACTTGAAGCCTTAAATCCGACACATAAAATTTCTGATTTAATCCTCACATCAACGCTTTGAGGTAGGCACGATAAGCTAGCTAGTAAGTAAAAGAGCAATGTACATGCTGAATCTACAATCTATGTTTATTTTTCTATAGGGCATGTTTTTCATTTTCTCTTCCCCTTGTGACACCAGTGTATTAGTTTCATATTGTGTGACAAATTAACATAAAATTAGTGGCTTAAAACAATATACATTCATTATCCCTCTGGGCAAGGGTTAGCTGGTTTTCTTTCAGCTTCTCACAAGGCTTCATGAAGGTGTCCACCAGGTCATGTTCATTTCTGGAGCAAAAGATCCTTGTTCAAGCTCAAGTGGTTGTTGGCAGAATTCAGTTGCTTCTTGCTGACTCTGAGCAGGGAGCCCCTCTCAGTCCTAGAGACCCCACAGATCCTTGCCACGTGGCTGTCTTCCAAGCCCTCGCACAACATGGAAGCTTAAATTGGCAAAGCCAGAAAGGGAGAGTCTCTGTTTCTCTCTTTTTTTATTCTGCTAAGATGAAGTGTTACATTACCTAATTGAGGGCCTGTATATCTGTCACCTTTGCCAATTCCACTGGTTAGAAGCAAATCACAGATTCTGCTGCCACCCACAACACTCAAGGAGAGGGGAAGAGGGTTACCTCAAGGTGTGTTAGCCATATTTAGTAACATTATCAATCCCTTTGTGACTCTGTAAATCACATTTGCAATGGGGTTGCATGCTTTATGTATACAGCACAACAGTAATTCAATTAAAAGTTAAAATCTATTTGTTGATGAATAAGTAGTCAGGTCTTATCAGCCCTTTGTTTCTCTCTAACTGAATCATGATCAGATTGATGGCCTGCTTCAGTGACGTGATTTAACAAACATTTAAAAGCAGCTACTTTCCATCCTCTAAAACTCTTCACTTTGTCGTCCTGCCTTAAATTTTAACAAACGGAAATTAATCTTGAGCCACAGTAGCCTCTTTTTAAAGAAATGCATGATTAAGAAACTGTTAATTATTGGTAACTTGGTGTGCTGTAGCTGAATCACACTACTTCTTAACTTCCACTTCAAGCCAGCAGCTCTGAGTAGATACTGCTGCATGGAAAAAGGATAAGTGATTTTTGAAATAGACAAGTAATTGGAAAGGACATTGAAATCATTGTGGTGATGGTGCCAATGAGGAGGGATTTGAGAAACTAGAGGGCACCATGAAGTTGGGAAGTGTGTGTGTAGGACAGTGGGAAGGAAAGAGGAGAGAATGTGAGAAGCCGACAGTTGGGAGCCTTCCTATTATATATTGTATTTTAGGGCATATCAGAATGAATATAAGCTTATCTTGCGTGTTAGTTAGGATTTTGGCTCATAAGCAATAGAAACTGACTCTGGTTAGTTAAAACAACCACAGCCAACAACAACAAAAAAAGGAGTGGAAATGGATGGAAGAACATTAGGTAGCTCCCCAAATGGAAGAATGCTGGAGGTGCTATGAACTCTAAGGCAAGCCTCTTCAAGGTACAACATTGGAATCAATCAGCTATAACTACTTTTGATTGGGAGTGATTTGACTCACAGTTTAATTTCAGGGATAAGGAGTCAGACTGTTGAAGTTTGTTTTTGTACCCATCCCTTGGATAAATGCAGTACACTTTGATGAACAATTTTATTGAGTTTACATGCAATTGGCAAAGGGGTAACATTTCAGGAAAGGAAGTATTTCAGAAGGAGGGAACAATGATCATGGATAAACAGTATTAAAAACTACGAACTAGGCTGGGCGTGGTGGCTCATGCCTCTAATCCTAGCACTTTGGGAGACTGAGGCGAGAGGATAGCTTGAAGTCAGAAGTTCAAGACCACCCTGAGTGAGACCTCATCTCTACAAAAGACAGAAAAATTGCCTGGGCATGGTGGTAAGCACCTGTAGTCCCAGCTACCCAGGAGGCTGAGACAGAAGGATTGCTTGCGCCTAGGAGTTTGAGGTTGCAGTGAGCTATGATGGTGCTCCAGCACTCTAGCCTGGGTGACAGAGTGAGACCCTGTCTCAAAAAAACAAAACAAAACAAAACTATGAACTAAAACATGACATGGAATTTTAATTTCTAAATAATTTTGACTAATTTTATTTTTCACACTTTAATCAATGAATCCAACACATGCTTTTGAACTCCTCTATGTTTCTAGAAATATTCTTGATATTGGGACTATAGGAACACATAGTATCTTTGCCCTCATGGAGTTTACATTCTAATATAAGAGAGAGATACTAAACACATGCGCATTATGCCAGTTAGTGATAAGAGCAACAAAGAAAAACTATTCTGCATAATGTAGAATAAGGGGATAGAGCATGATGGAAATGATCACAGAAGTTAGATAATTTCAGGAAATGAGAGAGGTAGCCAATTGCATATCTTGGAAATGTGCATTCTAGGCAGAGGAAACACAAGTATAAGAGCCCCTGGATTGCAAACGTGGTTTGCAAATAGAAGAAGAAAGAAGAAGAAGAAGGAGAAGGAGGAGGAGGAGGAGGAGGAGGAGGAGGAGGAGGAAGAAGAAGAAGAAGAAGAAGAAGAAGAAGAAGAAGAAGAAGAAGAAGAAGAAGAAGAAGAAGAAGAAGAAGAAGAAGAAGAAGAAAAAAACCCAAGAAACACAATTGGCAAGGAAGCCCTGTTGC
>RJWJ010027829.1:0-21879 GCA_004363605.1 Indri indri
GGGTACAATGTACACTATGTGGGTGCTGGGCACACTTATAACTTTGTCTTAGGCAGTACAAAAGCAATCCATGTAACCACAACATTTGTACCCCCATAATATTCTTAAATAAAAATAAATAAATAAGTAAAATAAAAATGTTCTTCCCCAAATTAAAAAAAAAACACAAAACAAAAGGAAATAGAAAAAATAGGAAGTAGTTTAGTATGAAGGATATTAAAAACATGTTAAAAAAGATTGACACATGAGGTTAGTGAGGATTGTTTTAGGTGAATTACTAATGAAAAGGAGAAAAAAAATCTCGATTGAGATGTGGGAGTAATTGTTTATTATTTGAGTCCAGAAATGGATGAGAGTGAGCAAAAAGGGATGTTCCCTAAGTAGCCTATTGTTTTTGGAGACAGTACAACCTATGTTGCAAGGGAAACAGTCTCAAGATGAAAATCTCTTAAGGGTTGGTGTTTGCCCACAGCTGAAATGTTGGCAGGGAAGTGCAGGCACACCCAAAAACAGCCTGATTAAATTGCAGGTACAGTTGTGCAAAACCAAAGAGAGAAAGAGAAAATACCAACCCTCCCCATTAAAAGACCAATTAATGGCAAACTCAGCAATGATGACTACACATTGACATAGTTTCTGGTAATAATTGCTTGTATAGCTGCACAAAAGACTTACCATTGCACCCATAGAATTATACCTGCACCGGGGACATAGTAGATATTCAATATATAACTCTTTAATTAATTAATAGCACATGAAATTGTTTCATGAGATTTGGAACAAAAATCTGTTTAGATAAGTCTATGCACTGAAAATGGCACAGCTGAAGCATCAGAGAATGTCTCACATCACCTATTAACAAATTACCTATAATAGATGTTTATTTGAGAACACAGCATAGAATTTATCCCAGAGGTCTAGACCTGATATGTTCACCATATCAATCTGAATACTTTGTGAACCATGGATAGTTTTTCTTGAAATTCTGGTCACCTCTCCTTTCTGCCCAGTTTTCAGCATGAAGAAGGAGGTCTCTTGGTGTCAATCTCGCACAAGACCTCACCTCACAGGTGATTAACAGACAAATCAGCAGAAGGAGTGTGTCACATCTGGCCCTTCTACTTGCGGCTCCAGTAATCCCCTGCCAATGGTTTTTGTGGCCTCTCTGCTTTCATGGTCTCCCAAATGCTTTCTAAATTGACAGCAGAACTTTCAGATCACACAGAAGGCTGTGGTAGTTGAGTGTTGAGAGCAGATTTGATATCTGATTCTCTCTGCAACACCCATCCCTGGTCCTCTGAGCTCCCATACCATATTGCTTATGCCTCTATTAGTAGTACTTATTTCGTTCTATCTTTTATTATATTTGCTATATGCCTGCCTCTCCAACTGGATTATAAACTCCTCAGAGGCAGAAATAATCCATATTCATTTTTATTTCCCTCAATGCATCTACATTTTGTGTAAGACCTTACACATACCGCATACTTAGTAAATTCACATGTCAGAAATTTACTATATACAGATCTGTATATTGCCAATCTCTTTTTAAAATTAGATTTGTTGTCATGGAGACATCAATGATTATGACTTGTAGATTAGAGATAGGAATTGAACAATAAGTCTTGGTTATTGACTAGTAGAATGTGCTAACGTTCTATTTCCTCAGCCCCACTTACAGCAGATGGACTATAGCGCTCTAAAATTTGATCTACTAACATTCATTAAAATCTGTGAATGAACCAGATGGTAAAGAGTTGTACTGGGGAGAGTGGGCTTAGATGAGACAGAGAGAGAGTAATAATTTTCTGGGAACTTTTTTTTTCCTTTCAAATGTTGTGACCTTACAAAAAGTTTCTTCCATATCTCGCTTCACTATTTCATGACATCCCTAAATAAAGAAGAGGCAGGGTAGCCTTCCTTGGTTGAAACCTGGCTCTGTCGCTTACTACCTCTGAAACTGCTTTGTAAAATGGGATGATAAGAACGCTTTTTTAAATAAAATTACTGAGACATAGAATAGCACCTGAAACATAGGTGATACATACATGTTTGACATAATGTCATTTCATGAAAAGAGTAAAAATAACAAGCCTGTGGTTCAGCTTGGAAGTATGGTACAAACCTCTTGCGTAGGATGCATACACATTTTGTTGCAGTAACACCTGAGGGTACACACTGACAGTTAATCCCATCCATTCAGTCAGAACTTCAGCCGATGGGCTGAATGCTGTTTGTCATAGATCTGAAGCTTTCCCTCAAGGCTGTGAGTTCTGGTGTGTTTTGGTTTTGGTTGCTGTTCTTCTTCTTGCAGTCCGTCCATTGGCCCGTGCTGTGGACAGCCCCAAAGGTGACTTCCAGCGAGTTCCCTCCTCCTGGTGTCCATGTCTCTGTGTAATCCCCTTTCCTGAGTGTGTGTGTGTGTGTGTGTGTGTGTGTGTGTGTGACCCGTGAACTTGCTTCTAACAGGTAGAATATGGCAAAGGTGATAGAATGTCACCACTGTGCTTACATGGTGCTGTAAGACCCCTTCTCAGCAGAAGCGGGGATTCTCGGGGCTGTCCTGATGAAGAAAACAGGCATGCTGAGGAAGCCCACATGGCAAGGGACTGTAGGCCTCCAGCCTCTAGGACTCGAGGGTGGCCTCCAGCCAACAGCGGCAACAAGCCATACACCACAAAGAGATAAATGTTGCCAACAACCTGGATGAGCTTGGAAGCAGATTCTTCCCCCATCAGGCTGAATGCAGACCTTACCTCACAGGTGATTAACAAACGTCTTGATTGTAGCCTATGAGACCCTGAGTGGAGGGCCCCCCTCAGACATGGCCAGACACCTGATCTACAAAAACCGTGACATAATAAATGCATGTAGCTTTAGGTCACTAAGTTTGTGGTAATATGTTACGCTGTCACGGAAAACTAATATAGTACAGTTACCAGCACGTAAGCAGGGCTCACATGTGGCAATGTGTCCAGCAGTCTAAGACTCTCTTTGCTATGTCTTATCAGCTATTTTGCAGAGGTTGGGGGTTTTTAAGGTAAGCTTGCCTGAACTGGTCCAAACTATAATATTATTATGCCCAATTCCACCTTACTAGGAGTCAGTTTAGAGTTGTATTGGAGCTGAAAATAATTTTTCTTTAATCATATAGTTCTTTCAGTTTTCCTTGACTTTTAAAAAATTATTAGACTTTATTTTTTAGAATAGTTTCAAATTTACAGAAGAATTGAGCAGACAGTATGGAGAACTCCCATAATAGCCCTTTTACACACACACACATAGTTCATCCTATTATTAACATCTTACATTGATATGGTACATTTCTTACAATTAAGTCAATATTGATAAATTATTATTAACTATTTATTAACTAAACAATAATGTCATGTATCCACCATCACAGTATTATGCAGAATAGTGTTACCACCCTAAAAGTCTTCTGTGTTCTGCCTATTCATCTCTTTCTCCCCACCAACCCCTGGCAACCACTGGTTTTTATTGTCTCCATAGTTTTGCCTTTTCCAGAATGACATGGAGTTGAAATCACACGGTATGGAGCCTTTTCAGCCTGGCTTCATTCATTCAATCTTCAATGGAAGATTCCTCTATTTTTTATGGCTTAATAGCACATTTCTTTTTTATTGCTGAATAATAATCTATTGTAAAGATGTATCACAATTCGTTTATCCACTCACCTGTTGAAGGACATCTTGACTGCCTCCAGTTTTTGGCAATGATGAGTAAAGGTACTATAATCATGTGTCTGCAGGTTTTTGTATGGATGTGCGTTTTCAACCTAATTGGGTATATGCCTAGGAACTTGATTGGTATGCTAAGAGCTGGATTGTATTGTAAAAGTGTGTTTAGTTTTGTAAGAAACTGTCAAACTTTCTGCCAAAGTTGCAGTACCATTTTGCATTACCAAAGGCAATAAATGAGAGTTCCTGTTGCTCTAGATTCTCTTCCACATTGTCAGTTTTTTGGATTTCAGCCATTCTGAAAGGTGGGTAATGGCATCGTGTTGTTTTAATTTGCAATCCCCTAATGACATATGTCTTGAACATCTTTTCATAAGCTTATTTTCTGTCTGTATATCTTCTTTGTTGAGGTGTCTGCCCAGATTTTTTGCCCTCTTTTTAATCAGATTTTTTGCTTTCTTATTGTTAAGTTTTAAGAGTTCTTTTTATACAGTATTTTGTATAACAGTCCTTTATCAGATACGTCTTTTGCAAATATTTTCTCCCAGTCTGGAGCTTGTATTTTTATTCTCTTAATGGTGTCTTTTGTGTAGAAGAAGTTTAAAATTTTGATTAGAAGTGATCTGTTTTCTTGTGTGATGATTGGCTTGGGATAATCTTTCAACAGGGGAAGCTCCTGGTTTTGAAAACTCTGGGAAGGAGGGGACATGTGTTACTACCCATGCTCGATCCTGTCAGTCTGTTTCAGAAACCTACATTGCATTTTTAAGTTCATGGGAGAATAAAAGTTTTTGCCAAAACTTATGATAGAAGCTCAGCTTGATATTAAATCCCTAAATGGCAAGTACATAGTGATAGTTAGTTTTATGCCCTCTCAAGTCTTTTTTCCCTCTAACAATTCCGTGGTAATACGATCATATGAAGTGAAACCCGAGACAAATTTAATTTGTGCTCTCAAAATTTGAATCACTTTAGTCTTTAAAGTAGTTATTAGAAGAGAGCTTATTAATTCACTATAGAATCCTTTCTTTTAGAGTAACTATAAAGAAATAGTAACATTAGGACATAATTGTTATTTGAGACTTGGATTTTAAGTTTGTGATTTCTTTCTTTCTTTCTTTCCTTTTCTCTCTCTCTTTTTCTCTTTCTTTCTTTTTTAGCTAAAAAGATTCCCAATTGATATAGGCGTACAGTGCAGCCCCTTTTCATAAGTTCCAAACTTCTTTTCATGGCAAAAGAAGCTCTTCACTATTTGGCTATAACTTTCCTTTTCAGCATTGTTGACTCTATTTCTATTCTCCTGACATATATTTATTTGGTAATACTTCAAGTTCTCAGCTAGATTTTGAATCTTTGGACGTGCTGTTTCCACTGCTTTCCACTTCAATCTTTTCTTCTCCTGGAAAGTCCTACTTATCCCTGAAGGCCCATTTCAATGATCACTGCAGACCAGAGTAGACAACTTCTGTATAGAACTTAACCCTATATCTATTACAGCTCTGGCCACTTTCCACGGTAATTGTTCACCTGCCAATCCTTTCTCTTACAGAGGAAGCTCCTTAAAGGAGGGGACATTTTTTCTTTTTTTTGCCTCTCTAGCATCTAGTATGATATTTGACTCATAGTAGTTACTTACCGATACTTTTTGGAATATTACAGATAGTAGAACTATGTCCTGTAATCCCTACCTATTGCTAGGGAAACATCTGGTTATGCTAATGACTCGTGAAGTCTTCATGAGTGCCAGTCATAGCAGAAACAAAATTTTTTCCAATATTTACTACTTTTACACAATTGAAGAAAAGAGGATGGATTATTCTTCTTTTCTGCCAGTTGTTCAACAGATGTTAGTAAGGTTGCACATGGATGCCAAGTTACATGCAAGGCATAACAGTTGTTTAATGTTGGAGAATCTTAAAAGGCATAAGAAGAAACTACAAATGATGCCCTTTCTCCAGGGATCTTTATATTTCTTGGTGACATGTTGCTATGTAATAATAAAAAAAATAAATAAATTTTACTTGGGGAAAAGTAAGTAGGGAAGAAGACTCCTTCATGATGAATCCTTTTATTGTTAATAGATGTTCTTCTAAGCCCACCATTAACTATATGCCTTATTGTAATCTGAAGATACCATGTGACTCCAGTTCTGGCTAATTCATGGTATAGCACTTGATTCATATAGATATTTATTGACTTAATAGGCATTCGTTGAGTCAAAAAATTCATGTAACTTTTCATTAATACAATGAGTATTTATTGATTAAATATAAATAGGTGCTTATTGAGTGAACAAAGAGAAAAAAATGAATAAATTAATAAAGTTAGAGGAGTTTGTCATACACTGAATCCTTTCTAAATAAGTGTGGCAGAACTATTTTTAGATTTTCCCAACGTTTCTTGTGATGTCAGATAAGGTTAGACAAGAAGACAGTGATGAACAGCCTTGCATATTCAACCACGTATTGTGGATTAACTTTCATGGCCAGTAATGAGGATGTGTCAGCAAGAGCCACTGCCTTAGCTGTACTTATTCATAAAGTATGCGCTGAGTTCTATATCTCGTCTCTGTGAAGTCTTACAACAGGTACTCTGAAGGATTCAGAAGGTTGACACATGGTCACTATTTCCAGAGCTAATCATTTAGCCACAAGGAAAAGTAAATGACTTATGAAACAAGTAGAAAACTATCACAAGAATGAACTGGGGGTGGCAATTATAGAAAGTATTCTGATTGGCGCTCTTCCAATTCTGTTCATTTTCCGTTGGATCCAAGTTCATGGCTGACCATTCATCCTCTGGTTTATTTATTATTCATCTGTTCATTCATTAAATAATCATGTATTGACCACTATATTTCAAGTATAACAGTGAGTAAAACCAGATATTGTTCTTGGCAGTAAACAAAAGATGTGTCTATAAATCTAAAATCACAGCTGCAGTAAGAACTACAAGGAGAGAGTCAGCAGTAAGGCCAAAGGCTATGGTATATTTATCTCTGACCCCCATGTCCTGTTTGATGCCTGGTGCCTCCTAGGTACTCAAAAGGCCTTAAGGATGGATTAGAACAACTTTTGAGCTTTTGATGCAGTGGTAGAAAATTCCATTTACTTTGCCCTGCGCCTATCCACTTGTGTTCTTCGAATACTTGTTCACTATCCTGATTATAGATGAATAACTTCTTAATTTTTCTTTAAGAGTCTTTAATTAATTATGAGGACATAACATTCGATTCTAGGCAAAACCATGTATGTTTTCCTGGTGTTGAAACTGTGACTCAAATCCTCATCTCTAGGGTCCTTGATCATTTCCACTTCCCACAAAACCATGACATGATAGAGGCAGTGTGTTCTGGGGGGACGACTGTGGGTTTACAATTTGGCCTGGGTTATTTGTTAACTCTGGGACCTTGGAATAATATAGCTGCCCTATCACTTACAGTTAGGAGAGTCATTTGAGACTATGCTGTGCAAACATAGATATATAATAATTGCATTAAACATTAACAATCATTTCCTGAACAAACGACAATGAATGAAGAGGAGAAAGATGAACTAGGAGCTTTCAAGACGTAGAATCATAGCAAAAGAATGTTGATTTTAACTCATTTTGTTATTGTAAGTTATATGTGCAAATAGTTTATGGTCAAATAATTCTATAATATTTATTATGGAAAAACAGCACTCTCCTATCTACTTCTTCACATTTTTCCCACTTCAGAGGCAGCTACTTTCAACTCTTCTAGCTAATTTTTTGGTATTTATTTTCATGTGTCTTTAAACAACATTTTTGAGTTGGTACTTTTTTATTTTTTTCAATTTTAGTAAATTATATATATATATTTACTTCCCATTCTGGAAAATTAAAAAAGAATTACTCTTCTCTGTCCTCGTCAGCCATGCTTATGCTTCTCACTCTACCATTTTCCTAAGATACTTACATTTTTCTTAGATCAATAAGCAGGGTTTACAGATTAATGACTAAGTGAATGCTATTTATAGCATAGGCCCATAGCAAACTATAACTCCTCTTTTAGTATAAAAGTCTTTCTTCACAGTTAACAGTCATCCTGCTTTCATATATTTTAGTCTTCTGTGTATTGATAAGGAATTTAACCTCAAAATCTTTACCTATTGTGTCCAGAATTCAGACTTCCCGGACATTCTCTCTGTTTCTTCTTTCTGGAGGAGTCTGTCTTGGAGCCTTCTGACCAGCTGCCATGTGAACAAGGTGCTCTTTATTGCCCAGTGCCTCTCTGAAATCCCAGGATATCCTTTAACTGTTATCCTGGAAATTGAAGTTACCTCTTTCCTATAGCAAATTTTCTTTTTTCCTCTATCTCAAGTCAATCTAGCACAAAAATATGAGTCACTTCACATGACAAAAGTTGTTTATCCCTTGCACAAAGTTCACTGTAGATTCAAATGATTCTGGATGTCTCTCCAGAGCAGCTTTGTTGGACCAGAATCCCAGATAACTTTTATAGTGTGGTGGTACCACACTGATGTGTGTTTCTATGATTGTGGAGGCAGGGGATGAGAGCATGGAAAACTGTGCATCTGCTTTTAAGTGTTTCACTCTGGAAGTAGCCAAACGAAATCATTGGCCCAACTAAATCACGTGGCCATGCCTAACTACGTGAGTGGGGAGAAATGTGTGCTTAGAGAGGATAACAGGAAACATTAGGTAGCCCAATATTACCACACCCCTCTTGCACCACTTCAGATTCTTTTTTAATCCAGCCACGCTGTGATGATCAGTTCTGCAAGTACTCTGACTAGTTCACAAGAGAGCAACCTGGGAGGACCTCAGCTTGGGCCCACCCTGTATACCTCTTGCTTCTGGTCTTGAGTGTCCAGATACTGCTGGAATTGACTTGGTGTTCGTGCATGTGCCACCTGGAAGGGCAGAGAGTTGGTTCTGTTGGGGGAAATTTTGACCAGCATCATACAGGAACTAAAAGACAAAGACTTCATGATCTTTTGGATAGGTATTCTGAAAAATATCTCTTCCTCTTTTCCTGACTTGCTTTATACCACTCACTCTTGCTCCCTGGTCACACCTCCTAATAACACACTATTTGCCTCAGGCTCTGCTTTCAGGGCAACCTGGGCTAAGACACTTTGTCTTCTACTTTCTTGGTTTTCTACTTTGTTGTATTGGAGGAAGGGTGCTTCCTAAGAGAGAATGCATGGGGGGTAAACTTTTTGTGACCTTGATGTCTGAAAATATATTTATTTTATCCTAACAGCTGATGATAATTTGGCATTATATGGAAATCAAGATTGGAAACAATTTCCTTTAGAATCCTAAAGGCATTGATTGCTCCATTACCTTTTAGCCTCCAGCTGTTGAGAAATCTAAAAGCCATTTTGACCCTCTTATATAATTTGATTTTTATGTTGTATCTTTTCTGGAGGCTTTTTAGATCATCTCTATCTCAATCTGAAATGTATGCATTTATGTTTTGGTGGATCTATCATCTATTGTGCTGGGCATTCATTCTCTTGGATTATTTTATTGCTGATTTTTCATCCCTGTTTTTTCTGTGTCTTCTCTCTGGAAATCTTATCATTCAGATATTGAACCTTCTAAACTTGTCTCTTCATTTGCTTATTGTTTGTGTGTCTTTTTCCTTTGCCATATAATATTACGCTGGAAGATTTCTTCAGCTTTATTTTTCAAATTATCTATTAAATTTTTCATTTCTGCTTTCAAGTTTGACATTTCTTCTTGAATTTTTAAAAATATGTCCTCGTTCTTGTTTAGTGTTTGCAATATTTTTTCCTATCTCTGCCAGCATTCTGGGAGTTGAGTGGCAGTGAGGTGTGGAGTTGTGGGTGGAGTCTCAGCACCCAGTATGCATTTGTTCCCCAGACTCCTCTGTTCTCAGAACAGAGCTAACCACTTGATTGATCATGGTCTGGTGTGCCCTACTCCAGAGAACCTCTGTGTTTACTTCTTTGCAGGGAAGGAGACAGACAGTGCTCCATTTCCTTAGAGTCAGGCAGGGGCTCTGAGCCTGCAATGGTTCCTTTATCAGACTTTCAATCCTCTGTACTTTCACCATTAGTTTTAGCCCTCCTTCCACAGGACTTGTTTTGCCAATTCCTAAGGTTTGGGAAAATTCTTTGGTGAAAATCTAGTTATTTCTCAGCTTTTTTCCACTGCTGTCTTGGGATTCAGTTTCTGAGGTCTGCTGTCATTTTCCACTGGTCCATTTTCTTCCAAGCTTCTAAAGTGTTGTTGCCATGATCTCTGCCATCATTCCTACTCCTGTAGGTTATAACTTCAAAATGATCTTTTTACTGCCATTTTAGTTGGCTTTTGAGAGTCAGCCATCTTTACACAGAAGTCTTCATGTGGTCTGTTTTATGGCTTATGTTAGAATAATGTAATAACACCAAACCTGCAGCTGGGAAACTTACTTTTTGGGAGAAGCAAATATTTCTAAATTTCTAGTTGATATTTAACTTACTAATGTAATAACATATAGTAAAAATGCCAAATATTTAGCAAGTCCCACAGAATGAAAATTGTACTTTTCGTGAAGTTGCATAATGGGACTATGCAAATTTCATTAGATGGGGGATTTAGGATGGCAAGATTTTGCAAATGCAGCACTATTGACATTTTAGGCTAGATAACTCTCTGTGAGGTGGGGATGTCCTGTGTATTAGAGGATGTTTAGCAGTATTTTTGTCTCCACCTGTAAGCGTGCCAGTAACAAACCCAAGTTGAGACAACCAAAAAATGTCTCCAGACCTTGCCAAAATTGCCCCTGTTTTAGTTCCACTGTGGTATGGTATAATGCAGGTATCAGAAAAAACCTTTTATGTAAAAGGCTGAATATTTTCATCTTTGTGGGTGAAATGGTCTCTGCTGTGACTGCTAAGCTTTGCTCCTGTGGTGTGAAAGCATCCATAGACAATATGTAAACAAATGGGCATGATTGTGTTCCAATAAAACTTTATTTACAAAAACAAGCAGCAGATCAGATTTGGCCCACAAGTTGTTGTTTGCCAACCCCTAGTATTGTACAATGATCAGGGATTTTGGAGAGAGTTTGGTTTGAGCCACTTACTAGCTATAGGATCTCATGTAAACTTAATAAAAACAATAATGCCTATTTCATGGGGTTGTAGTGGTGATCAGACGGAACCTTAATGTGAAAGTTTCTGATTTATAATAATTCTATTCACTTTTTCTGGTTCTTCTCAAAAGGTTCATAGCTAAAACAGTGATAATGCGTATCATAA
The DNA here is from genome assembly GCA_004363605.1 of Indri indri. Lineage (NCBI taxonomy): Eukaryota > Metazoa > Chordata > Mammalia > Primates > Indriidae > Indri > Indri indri. The sequence goes on from RJWJ010027829.1 coordinate 10,961, forward strand.
ACCCCTTGTATTACCAAATATGCCTTTCTCCTTCACCAGATGGTGAGCTTCCGAAAGTGAGCAAATGAATCATAGTCATCTTTTTATGCCTTTGGTGCATTCTGCCTGGAAAAGTGTTGTTGTTTTTTAAGTGTTTGGTGAGAGAACAAATAACTCAGGGCATTGTATTGCACTTAATGCAATTTTATCTCATATTTATGTCGGTACTAGTTCTTAAGAAGAAACACATTTCGATAAGACTTTTTTGGAAATAATCTTTGCTTCCAACAGTAATAGAAGTGTTTTTGCCCTACAATTTATAGATCTTGTAATAAACATTTTATACTTTGCCACAGCTTCCAAAAGAGCTGGAATGAAGCACTTTTCTATTAAGTGCATGCTATTAGATGCACAAAAACACAATGATATAATTTTTATATTAGAATCAATTATCTTTTAGCATATTAAAACAAAATCATGCACTGCATATTATTACCACACAAACTACAAAAACTGACCCTTCTTTTAGGGTCTAACGATCTACTGCAGGAATCTGTGGCACTTGTTTTTCCTGAAGAAATATATAAAATGAGATCAAATCTAATTCTTCAGAGGAGTTGAGATATTGAGGCAGACTTAACATTCTGCCTACTACAGGCAAACTAAATGAGTCAAAAATAATAAAATTGAGTCAAGGGTTAGAAGACTTTGGGATTCCAGGACCATTGCTGGATTTTATTATAATTTTTGTACATTCCCTCAGGTCCAATGAAGGTGTGGAATGTGAGGAATTTAGGATATTGTCAAGCCTTAGAAGAAGCGAGTTAATTTACCCTGAAAAACAACTTTGGAGAACAGTTTTGAGAGGAGTATGGTAATTCTAGGGAGTGTTAAGGGAGTTGTGTTCTCTTTTGGTAATGAAGGGAAAAATATTGGGTGTTCCAAAAAAAAACTGTAATACCTCTAAATTCCCAAAAGTGGAAAAAAGTTCTGGTATTGATCACTTCTCCTTGTTGCTTTCTTGAGGTCTGCAGAAAAAGAGAAGCGTAAGCAATACTAGGTGTGAGAAATGAAAGATATTGAAGTCAAACTCACAGCAGAGCAACCACCCACTCTGTAGGGAGGATCCAGACCCAGGTTAGGGGATGAGCAAGCCAGGCAGCTGCTCAAAGCACCAATCTTCTAGGCAACCTAAAGCATTCTTGGAAAGAAATAAAAAAATGTGGCACCATACTTCCTTATGATAAGCTGTACAGAGATTTTGGTGTGACCCACTGAAAATGTATCTCTTTCCTTCCTCCCTCCCTCCCTCCCTCCCTCCCTCCCTCCCTTCCTTCCTTCCTTCCTTCCTTCCTTCCTTCCTTCCTTCCTTCCTTCCTTCCTTCCTTCCTTCCTTTTTCTTTCTTTTTTCTGTAGCTGGCATCGGCAGTGTGACTCCTTTGGTAGAAATTACTTCCTTTCCTGTTCCAAATAGAATGCATAGGTCTTTGTGATCCTAAAGCTCAGGGCCATTAAGCATTCCTTATGCATCATAAGGTTCTGCTATGGGAAAAAACAATGGAATGAATGTTTTTTGTTTGGAAGTGGGGTAAGAAAAGTGGCCTGGCCATGAGTGAGACCAGAAGATACAGTGATGCACCACCAAGGCACTACTAATGCCCTCACCCCCATGCCCCCAGGACCAAGGCTTCTGACTGATTACCTGATTGAGTCTATAGGAGTTGCCCTTGACTGAGGGAAGCTGCTTCTCCCAAAGTTATACTTGTCTCTGGGGGCAGCCTGCATCCAAAGCCTGGCCAGTGCCTGGGTGCAAAAGTCTGGCTCCTTCGTGTCAATGAGATCAACTCTTTAATTCCAGAGGCCTCTGTTGCAACTGCATCATAATTTAATGTCTTCCCATACCCAGTTGTCATTCTTCATTCTTCGCAGGTTGTTCCCAAGAGCACTTTTGATAAACCTTCTTAATGCAAATCTCAAGGTTTCATAATTTTTTTCTGTGGAACTTTATCTACAAGAGTTGACAACAGAAATGGTCCTAGGAAGACTCGAAAATGAGATTTGGAGTTTGGTCACCCACCAGCAGGAGCAATTGCATTTGTGAAGTTTAGAAAACAGCCATTATAAGGACTATGGAATTAGATGACTCTTGTGGGGGCCACCGATGCATTGGAGGGCAGTAAAAGGCTAAAAATGATTAATCACATGCAGCAACTGAAGTGTGAAAGCCAAAACTTAAGTATTTGTTTGCTAAGGCTTCCATAACAAAGTACCATAGAATGTGTAGCTTTTTGTTTGTTTGTTTGTTTGTTTATTTCTAAGTATTACGGGGGTACAAATGTTTTTGGTTACATGGATTGTTTTTGTAATTCTTCAGTCAGGCTTAAAAGTGTGCCCATCACCCAGGTAGTGTTTATTGTACCTGTTAGGTAGGTTTTCGTCCATCTCTTCCTCCTCCCTCCCCCTCGTTTGATTTCCATTGAGATTTACTTCCCTCTGTGCACATGTGTGCTCATCACCTAGTTCCAATTTAATTGTGAGTACATGTGGTGTTTGTTTTTCCATTCTTTAGATGCTTCACTTGCGATAATGGTCTCCAATTCCATCCAGATTGTTGCAAAGGGCATTAAGTCAGCCTTCTTCATGGCTGAGTATTATTCCATGGTATACCTATACCACATTTTGTCAATCCACTCATGAATTGATGGGCATTTGGGTTGATTAAACAACAAAACTTTCTATTCATACAGTTATGGAGGCCAGAAGTCCGAAATCAAGGTGTTGGCAGAGTTGGCTCTTTCTGGGGCCATGAAAGAAAGATCTGCCCCAAGCCTCTGCCCTCCACGTGTAGATGGCCTTCTTCATGCTCACATGGTGTTCTTCTTCTAAAAGTGTCTGTGTCCAAATTTCCTTTTCTTGTAAGGACACAAGTCATATTGGATTAGGGCCCTCAATGATCTCATTTAACTTAATTACCATTTGAGGACCCTATCTCCAAGTCTCTTTATATTCTGAGGTACCGTGGGTTATGTCTTCACTATATTAATTTTGGGAGGACACAATTCAGCCCAAAACAGCCTCCTTGGCAACACATAAAGAGATTCTCATCTTCTACAGCCAAAGGAATAAACACAACCTAAATATTATGCCCAATACTTGATTATAGAATAGCAGAGTGCTGGGGAAGTTTGGATTCTTTGCCATGACCAATTTTCTACACCAGTATTAGGGCTCTGATTTGAAGAAGTGGGGTCCTGTGACTTGGAATGAATACATTTAAGTTGATGCACTCAAAAATCCCTAGTTTTCTAAGAATATTCTGGGCCTATAGGAGTGGCTTGCTCCTCCCTGGTAAAGCCTAATTCTTCCCAGTTGCTTGAATAAAATGCAGGGGATTCTGCCCTGCAAGACAACAGGTAACCCTTCATTCTACCTCGACCTCTTTTCTGGCTATCAGACCAATTATGACATAAGCTAAGTGGGAATATGCTGGGCCTGCAAAAGGAGGAGAGTGTCTATACCCAAGGAACTGTAAGAACTAGGCAACATTTGCTGGCAGGACCAGGAAAGAATGCATAGCACAGGATTCTGAGGGATTTGGAGGAGAGAGCAGGGCAGAATATTTGGACAGCAGTTACTGATATGATAGCAGTAGTCAATCCTCAGGTAGGAAGCCAGAGAGGGTGTAAACCAACTGCTGGAAAAGCATATACAGGACTGGATTCTGAAGGCACTGGATCAAAGGGGAGGGGGAGGATTCAAAGTTAGATGAGGGAGAGTTTATTGCTATGGGAACACTATCTCATGATACAAAATTTAACACTGGCAAGGCCCAGGAGACGTTGTTAATCAAAAGCTAGGCTAGCCCTTGAAAGTGTTGGCCCACATTAAGTGAAGTAGAAATACCAGAACTGTTCTTTAGAGGGAGAGATCAAGATATCTGCCTTCCTGTGTTCATTTTAGCACTACTCACAATAGCCATGATTTGGAATCAACCTAAGTGTTCATCAGCAGATGAATGGATAAAGAAATTGTGGTGCATATACACAATAGAATATTATATAGCCACACGAAGGAATGAAATCCCACCATTTGCAACAACATAGATGGAACTGGAGAACATTATGTTAACTAAAATAAGCCAAGCACAGAAAAACAAATCTTGCATGTTCTCATTCATATATGGGAGCTAAATATTAAAAGCAATTGATCTCATGGAGATGGAGAGTAGAATGATGGCTACCAGAGGCTGGGAAGGGTAGTAGGGAAGGGGGCTTAAAGTAGGATAGTTAATGGGTGCAAAAATGTATTAGATTAGATGAAATGAACAATATTTGATAGCACAACAAAGTGACAATAATCAACAATAAGTTGGGTATACTTTAAAATAACTAAAAGAGTGAAATCAGAATGTTCCCAAGACAAAGAAATGATAAGTGCCTGAGGTGATGGATACCCTTATTATCCTGATCTGAGTAATTCACAATATATGCCTGTATCAAAACATCACATGCATCCTATAAAGATATATAATACAACTATTATGTACCCATGATAATTTTTGAAAAAAAGTCTCAGGTACAAGATTTAAACTTTGTAATCTAATAAGCATATGAGGTGATAAATATGTTAATTAGCCCAATTTAATCATTCCACAATGTAAACATACATCCAAACATCACATTGTACCCCATAAATATATATAATTACTTATCAATTAAAAATAAAAAATAATAAAAAAACAAACAATGACCACAAAAATTCCTAGGGAATGGGCCTGCATAGTGGATATATTACATATGGTTAGAGACAACCACTGATTGGCTAGTTCAATGAGAAGACCTGAGGATGCTTATTTACCAAAACAATAATCAATGTGCTAATGAGAGGGGCACTTCTTAAGAAGTACAGAGGGAGCTGTTATCTGTAGGTCAGCACTGATGGAGAAAGATGCTGTTATAGAATTGAATTCCCTGAAAACAATGTGGATGATAGGATTCTGTAATAATAGATTCCAGCAGATGGTGCTTAACTGGCAGAAGCAAAGTGGGTGCATTTATTATAATGAGGAGCAAGGTCCTAGTGGAACCATGGGTCTGACAGAAGAAGAGCTGTAGAGATGGTAAATAGAGCCTGGTGTTCTCTGGGGCAGAGCTACGGCTTGAACGTGTCCCCCAAAGTTCAGGTGTTAGAAGCTGAATACCCAATGCAATGCTGTTGAGAGGTGAGACTTTTAAGAGGTGATCTGGTCATGAGTGCTCTGCCCTCATGAATAGATTAATGCATTAATGCATGATCTCTTGCCCTTCTGCCTTCTGCCATGGGTTGACGTAGCAAGAAGTACCCTGCTAGATGTAGGCCACTCAACCTTGAACTTCTCAGCCTCTAAAACTTAAAGAAAGAAATTTCTATGTTTTATAAATTACCTACTCTCAGGTATTTTGTTACAGCATTATGAAATGAACTAAGACAGGTAGGATAAATGGTCAGCCAACAGAGAGTATTGCTCAGTCTATACAACAAAAGAAAACAAGGATGGATGATCAGTAGGCAGAAGGCAACTGCTCCAATAAAAAGTCACCATCTTGTGACCAGTTCTCCAAACCAGAACCCACTGAAAGGATAGAGATGATGAGTCCTCACAAGGAAGGATCCTGTGACGCATGGCAAATATTCTCAATAATGATTACTCTGAGGCTTCCTCAAAGGCACCTATAGCCGTTGACTCAAATCCTCATGCTATGAAGGCAGGGGAACATAAAAACATTTTAAGGACTTTATCTGAGTTGACAGGATAGGGTGAAGACATAATAGGACCAAATAATATAGGGAATTTGGGCCCAGGCCTTCTGCCTCATAGGTCTTCTGGGTCCCTAACTGAGGGTCATTTACCTTTGGTTCCTGAATGAATAATTCACATGGATACACTTGGTAGTTTGAAGAACACCCATGTTGGTTCCTTATCATGTGCTCTGATTGACTGACCAAGTAACAGAAAAAGCTATCAGCTTTGAGTGGAGTATAGGGCAGCCAAGAAAGGGCTCTGCAGCAGGTCCAGGCTGTGATCAAAATATATGACCCAGCAGATGCTATGGTATTAGAGGTATATGTAGTGGGAAAAGGTACTTGTGATGTTTGGCTGGTTAGGAACAATTAGTAATAAAGGATCTGGAGAAGAAGCATTGTTCTTTGAGGAAACCAACTAGCAACTTGGTGGGACTTTGATTAGATTGAATCACTTTCACCCTGGAAATGGCAGATATCTATTTTTATGGAAATAGACTAATATTTTGGGTATAGGTTTGCCTTTCCTGCCCACAGGGCTTTACCAAGAACCATTGAGGGTTTAGACAGTTTGATCCATAATATTGCATCAGATCAAGGGACCCACTTCGTAGTAAAATAGAATGTGGCAGCAGGAGCATGGTCATGGAATCCACTGTTTCTATTGGAACCTGGTGGCCTGAGAGATTGATGGAACCTGGTGGCCTGATAGAGTGATGGAACAATCCTGCAAAGGCCAAGATGGGGCACCAGATTAGAGATGATACCCTGCAGGGAAGGGGGCTCTCTGCCAGACTGTGGTATACACTCTAAATCAATTCCTATTATATATTGCTGTGATGACGACTAGGTGATCCGGGAACCGAGGGGTGGAATTAGGGTTGGCCCTGCCATCATCAGGCCTAGCGACCCCTTTGGGGAATTTGTTGCTCCTGCAACTCTAAGCTTCATAGGTTTGAAATTCCTGAATCATAGAGAGGGAGCACTTCTACCCTCTTGGTGATATCCTACTGAGGACACAGTGGAGAGCCCATTAAACTTTATACTTTGGCTTCCAGAAAATCGATTTGAGATCCTTGTGCCAAAAGACCAGCAGACAAGGAACAGAATCCTCATCCTGGCAGGAATACTTGGTCATCCAAAAAATGTAAGGCAATTGTTATGCAATAAGGACAGGGAAGGATTTGTTTAGAACCAGATGATTCACTGGGGAAAGCCTTGGCACACCCTTACCTGTTTTGATAGTACAGCTATCCCTTGGTGTCCCTGGGGACTGATTCCAGGATCCCCATGGATATCAAAATTCAAGGATACTAAATCCCTTTATATATTAATAAAATGATGTCATATTTACATAGAACCCACACACATCGTCCCATGTACTTTATTTTTGTAAATTATTTTTTATTTCAAAATATTAAGGGGGTACAAATGTTTTTGTTACATGGATAGCTTTTATAACACTTTAGTCAGGGTTATAAATGTGGCCATCCCCTGAATACCGTTTATTGTACCTGTTAGGTAGGTTTTTAACCCTCTTCTCTTCCCCCTACCCCCTCCTCCCTTCTTGATTTCCAATGATTTTTACTTCTCTCTGTGCTCATGTGTGCCGGCCGATTAATTCCAAATTATTAGAGAGTGCATGTGGTGCTTGTTTTTCCATTCTTGAGATATTTTACTTAGGATAATGGTCTCCAGCTCCATCCGAACTGCTGCAAAAGACATCAATTCATTCCTTTTTGTGGCTAAGTAGTACTCTACGGTGTGTGTGTGTGTGTGTGTGTGTGTGTGTGTGTGTATACACCCCACATTTTGTTAATCCATTCATGAATTGATAGGCACTTGGGCTGATTCCACATCTTTGCAATTGTGAATTGTGTTACAGTAAACTTTCAAGTGAAGATGTCTTTTTGATAAAATAACTTAATTTCCTTTGGGTAGATACCCAGTAGTGGGATTGCTGGATCAAATGGTAGGTCTGCTTTTAGTTTTTTGAGAAATCTCCATCCTGTTTTCCATAGAGGTTGTGCTAATTTGAAGTCCCAGCAACAGTGAATAAGCATTCCTTTCTCTCTACATCCATGCCAATATCTATTGTTTTGGGACTTTTTGATAAAAGCCATTCTCACTGGAATTAGGTGATACCTCATTGTGGTTTTGATTTGCATTTCCCTGATGATTAGTGAGGTTGAGTATTTTTTCATATGTCTGTTGGTCATTTGTCTATTTTCTTTTGAAAAGCTTCTGTTCATGTCTTTTGCCCACTTTTCAATAGAGTTGTTTTTTTCTTGCTGATTTGCTTGAGTCCTTTGTAGATTCTGGATATTGGCCCTTTATCAGGTGGGTAGGTTGCAAATATTTTCTCCCGCTTTATAGTTTGTCTATTTGCTTTGTTGATTATTTCCTTTGCTGTGCAGAAGCTTTTTAATTTAACAAGTCCCACTTATTTATTTTTGTTGTTGCTGAACTTGCCTTTGGGGTCTTAGTCATAAATTCTTTGCCTAGACTGATATCAAAAGGTTTTTCCTACATTTTCTTTTAGAAATTTTATGGTTTTGTGCCTTACACTTAAGTCTTTTATCCATATTGAATTAATTTTTGTGAGTGGTTAGAGATAGGGGTCCTGTTTCGTTCTTCTGCATGTGGCTATCCAATTCTTCCAGCACCATTTATTGAATAGGGTTTCTTTCCCCAGTGTATGTTGTTTTCTGCATAGTACTGGAAGTCCTAGCCAGAGAAATCAGGCAAGAAAAAGAAATAAAGGGCAGCAAAATTAGGAAACAGGTGGTCAAACTATGGCTTTTTACTGATGATACGATTTTGGACATAGAAAATCCCAAAGACTCCACCAATAGACTCCTGGAATTGATAAATAAATTCTGCAAAGTCTGAGGTTGCAAAATTAATGTACACAAATCACTAGTATTGCTATTAGGTCATTAAATATGAAATGTCCGATTTTGAATCAATAGTGTAGTTTATTACATCTCAAACAAAAAGCAGTCAAATTAATCCAAGTATGCCCCTAAACTATTGACAGTGTTGCCATCTTTACAGTAACTTGTTTATTATGCCAGCAGCAAAGAAGCCTGGAGAACGAGTGGCTATGAAATCATAAAAGGTGTTTTCCATGGCTTGTTGAGAATTGAATATTTTTCTTTGCAAGAAGTGGTCCAAAGCCTGGAAGAAGTGACACAACATCTGGTGAATACAGTGGATGACAGAGAGTTTCCCAGTCCAGCTTCTGTAGTTTGAGCATCATTGTTTGTGTGACCTCCAGTTGAGGGTTGTCTTACAAGAGGATTGACCTGTCTCTGTTGACCAATCTCAGCTGCTTGATTGCAAACATCTTCATAATTTTGTTTAATTGGTTGCAGTAGACATTTGCTGTGGTCAATTGATCAGGTTTCATGAAGCTGTAGTGGATAATACCAGTGCTGGACCACCAAACAGACACTATTAGCTTTTGATAAATATTCAGTTTTGGCCTGTGTTTCGGCACTTTAACTTTATCCAACTATTGTGTTGAACACTTGTGATCATCAAAAAGAATCCATTTTGCATCACATGTAATATGGTGTAGAACATCACATTTATGTCATAACAGCTAAGAAAGGCAAACTTCCAGAAGACCTCTCTGCTGACACTTGTTTAATTCACGCAGAACCCATCTATCCAGCTTCTTTACCTTGCTGATTTGTTTCAAATGGTCCAATATTGTTGGAATGGTAAGGTCAAACCTTGCTGCTCATTCATGCATAGGCTGAGATAGATTTGCTTCCACTACAGCTTCCAGCTCATTATTATCCACCTTGGTCTCAGGTCACCCACGTGACTCATTTTCAAGATTAAAATCACCAAAACAGAACTTCTCAAACCATCAACTTACTGTATGTTCATTAGCCACATCCTTCCCAAACACTCTGTTGATATTTTGAGCTGTCTGTGCTGCATTGGTTAAATGACAGAATTCATATTCAAAAATAACAGTTATTTTTGACCTATCAATGGTATCAAAAAAACTGCTCTAAAAAAATTTGACAGATAATCACAAGCCACATCATTCATTTGAAAGATTGAAGATGTACCTTCACAATAAAAATAAATCAAAAATTGTCAAAGTGAAATGTCAGAGATATCAACTGTCAAACTTAGCAGTTAAGGAAATTGGACATTTCATACTCAATAACCTAATATATACCAATAAAAGTCAAGCTGAGAGTCAAATAAAAGACTCAATACCGTTCACAATGCTACGAAGAAAATAAAGTACTTAGGAATATACTTAACCTAGGAGGTGAAAGATCTCTTCAAGGAGGACTATGAAACACTGAGGAAAGAAAGGATCACAGATGACACAAACAAATGGAAAATCATATCGTGGTCATGGATCAGTGGAATCAACATCGTTAAAATGCCTACACTGCCCAAAGTGATTTACAGACTCAATGCAATCCCCATCAAAATACCAACAGCATATTTCACAGATTGAGAATGAATAATTCTATGCTTCATTTGGAACCAAAAATGAGCCTGAATAGCCAAACCAATCTTAAGCAAAAAGAACAAATCTGGAGGCATCACATTACCAGACTTCAACCTGTACAAGGCTATAGTTACGAGGCTATAGTAACTAAAATAGCATGGTATTTGTACAAAAATAGAGACATAGACCAATGGAACACAACAGAGAACCCAAGTATAAAACCAACTCCCTACAACCAACTGATCACCCATATACTTTAAATCATCTCTAGATTACTTATAATACCTAATACAATGCAAATTCTATGTAAGTAGTTGTTATGCTGTATTGTTTTTATTTGTACTATTTTTATTGTTGCATTCTTATGTTCTATTTGTTTTTTTCCTAAATGTTTTTGATCTGAGGTTGGCTGAATCTGAGGATGCTGAGCTTATGGACATGGAGGACCAAATATACTTGGACAAACACCCTGATGTGAGAAGGGTGTGTTAACCAGAAGCTCGATCCTTCAAGGGTGAGAGTCTTGGTGACACCACCAGCTAAGTTACCAAGACCAAAAGAAATACTAATCAAGGATAGGATACATCCAGAATTGGTAGCAAAGGATGGAGAAAAGAAATACCAATTGAAGTTTAAAAAACAGCTACAGTGGTGGCAGTTGTAATTTGTTCCT
>RJWJ010027830.1:0-21884 GCA_004363605.1 Indri indri
TGCTTTGCTCTAGAGGCTGCTGCGGGATCTGTCCAGCTCACACACTCCCCCAAACCCTCGGCTCCCTCCTTCCGCCTCCCACCACCCTCTCCCACCACATTCGCCCTCACACCTTTGCAGAGGGCAGCCTCTCTCTGTCCAGCCCCTCTGGGGCCACCGAGAGCCCCAGAGGTTTCTAGCAATTATCTCTCCACGGCTCCTGCAGCTCTGGGGAGTCTCCAAGGCCCTGCTCTCCGACCTTTTAGAAAAAGACAGCAAAGATACTGTGAGCTCACTTAGCACCTATGTGCTCACTTAGCACCTATGTGCCTTAGAATTGCCGAGGAGGGCCTTCTTTATCTGCGAGCTCCCTGCTCTGCAGCCCAGCTCCCGGAGAGGGAGCGGCGAACCTGCAGGAGGCCTGGCCACAGGGGCTGCCCCAGCCCCAGCCCTTCGTCTTCCCGAGATGACACTGAATCAGCCACCCATGTGCTGGGGACTTTCGTATGCAGCATTTCATTTCATTCTCCCAACAGCCCTGTGATATAAGTTCTGTTTTCCTCATTTTCCTGAAGGAGACGTGGAACCCACGCAAGTATAGTGAGATCACAGAGACATCAGTCGTCAGCGTGAAGGTCCTTATGAGTTTACCTAATCCAGTGATTCTCTGTCCTGCACCTTAGAATCTCCCAAAAAGCTTTTTAAAAATACCAATTTCAGGCCGGGCGCGGTGGCTCACGCCTGTAATCCTAGCACTCTGGGAGGCCGAGGTGGGCGGATCGTTCTGAGCTCAGGAGTTCGAGACCAGCCTGAGCAAGAGCGAGACCCCATCTCTACCAATATAGAAAGAAATTAATTGGACAGCTAAAAATATATATAGAAAAAATTAGCCGGGCATGGTGGCACATGCCTGTAGTCCCAGCTACTCGGGAGGCTGAGATAGTAGAATTGCTTGAGCCCAGGAGTTTGAGGTTGCTGTGAGCTAGGCTGGCCACGGCACTCGCCCCAGGCAAGAGAGTGAGACTCTGTCTCAAAAAAAAAAAAAAAAAAAAAAAAATACCAATTTCCAAGCCACCGCACCCCCAGAGATTCTGAGTTTCACTTGAAAGCTCCTTAGATGATTCTAATGTACAAACATGGTTAAAAATACTCACCTAATCCAACTTCCCTCTCTTTCTATGGATGGGGAAACTGAGGGCCTGCGGGAAGACTGGACTTCCCTAAGGACACTCTGCATCAGCGCCCCAGGGCTGCCATAGCACAGCACCACAAACCGGGTGCTTATAGCAACAGGGATTTAGTGTCTCACAGTTCTGGAGGCTGGAAGTCCACAGTCGAGGTGTCGGCAGGACCCGGCTCTCTGCGGGCTCCTTGGGAGGACCCTTCCTTGCCTGTCCCAGCTCTGGCGGTTGCTGGCAGTCCTTGGTGTTTCCTAGATGTCAGACGCATCACTCCAGCTCGGCCTCCGCCTTCACACAGCACTGTATTTCCGATAAGATAACATTCACAGATCTGGTAGATATTAATCTGAAGGGGGCACTATCCAACCCAGTCTACATCCCAACATTCATGGTGCAGGGCCAGAATGCCTACCCAGTCTCCTAAGTCCTGGTCCTGGGCTTGCCCCACCACACCTGGTAGCTCCACCCCTCTTTACACTCCTCTCTCACCCACAGCTCCTATCAAGTCCCCTCCCCACCCAGCACTGACAACCACGCCTCTCAAGGTGGAAGGACATTGTCTTTTAACTGTGGAATCCCAGAAGGCACAGGTCAAGTCCAGGACCTGGAGACACTCCAGAAAAACTTGATAAATTCAGCCAAACTGAACTGAATAGGTGACTGCTCCTATTCCAAAGGTAGTGAGGACCCCATTGACAGAAGCAACCAAGCAGAGGCTGGCCAGCTGGCCATATGTTCCTGTGAGTGGTGCTGTTATTCTAGGACAGTCAGTCTAGCATAGAGCTTTGGAAGAGCACATGAAGTAAACTAGTGGTCCAGTCTCTACCACCTACTAACTGTGTGACCTTGGATGGATTATTTAACCTCTCTGTGCTTCAGTTAATAATAATAATAGTAACATCCATTTCAAAGCATTGTGGGGATTAAATGAGATCATGTATGTAAAGCCATGGGCCTAACTTATAATAGATGCTCAGTAAATATTTAGCTTTAAAAAAAGTACAGTGCTGCTCTAGGTCACCCAGGAGGAGGATGGCAAACCAGGCCAGAGTCTTCACCACAATAACAAAAGGAAGAAAAGTATTAACTAACCACGTACGGCACTTCCCTAGTCGTGAGCATGTTGACAGATAATGCCACAGCGTTTGAGATGTGACAGTCAAGCAGTGTCCAAGGCAGAGTCCACATTTAAACATAGCTCTACATCCTGGTCTCAGAGCCTAAAGGAAAGGGACCCTCCAGTGCAAACACCCAGGGACACTGTCGGCATTTGGGGTGGATCAGTTCTTTGTTACTCAGGGTGCCCAGCACCTCTGGCCCCCGGCCACTAAACGCCATTAGCACCCCCCAATTATGGTGTCAGCCAAAAATGATTCCCTCCACACATTTCCAAATGGCCTAAAGCTGGGGGCTGGACCCTGCCATTTTCTCCTTCTCCAGTGGGACCCAACCTCCCTGGGGAGCAGAAAGCAAGGATGTGGGCTAGCTACTCCTCTCTCCATCCCGGGCATGGCTGGTCCCATTTGGGCTGGGGTGTGGAGCCAGCCTTGGAGGCCGGCACGCTGGAGGCCGGCACATCAGACTCCCAGACCTGCCGGCCGTGCCCGCCTCTGCCCCAGCACCATACACGGCCTCTGCCCCAGCACCGTACGAGGCTCACTCCACGGGCCGCTTCCTCCTTCCCTTCCCCAGCAGGGCCCATCATGTGATACTCGTCAAACATGCAGAGCTGATGTTGCACGAGTCCCCCCCAGAGGGATTAGCATAATACCCCTGATTTCTCCCCCCCCTCTCCCACATCCCCTCTCTCTCTGCATCCCCTGGCTGCAGCCTGCCTTTGTTTCAGGAGAAGCAAAACACTGTGTCTGAAAACGTTGCTGCAATTAAATATGCACAAGAAGGGGGGAGGGAGGGGGAAATGAGGACAATGAAGGATGTGAAACATCAGATGCAGCAGCTGCTTGTTGCTATAGAAACCCCAGCTCCCCACCACCATCAAGCAGCATCGGCACCCCCACCCCACCCGCCACACTGGTTTAAAATCCCCGTAGGGCCAAGCGCCCCATCTGTCCTGAGGTGCTGGGAGATGCGAGACCACAGGGTCCCCGCGGTCCGGGGCTGGAGCACCTGTGGGCCGCTGGCATTGATTTCCATGTCTTTGCTGTTTTTCGCACCCCAGCACCGCCACCTCCCCCCGACACTAGTACTTCTGATTGGCAGCAGCACCCTCCAGTAGTCCTGCATTCCAGTCCCAGTTACATAATAAATTACGGAGAGCTCCCGCGTTTGACTTTGGGATGTCACAACATGGAGACAGAACGGCGCATGCAGAGCCCAGTGGGGGAGCCAGGTTTCTCTGGGCTTCCCCGACTCCTCCCCGACTGTGGGGTGCGGCGCCCTGCCCCTTCCCTCTTGTCCTTGTCCACAGTGCTGAGTGGGGGTCCAAACAGTTGTGGTCTGTGTGCTGGAGGGGGGCAAGGTCCGGGGCCCACAAACTCCAGGATCTAGAGGACAGGCGGGCTGTCAGATGGCCGACTGCTCGTCTGGGAGGGTCCCCCACAAGATGCAGCTCCTGGGGGGGGGGTCATTGCGAAGCCCCAGACCTGGGCCCGCGTAACCACTCATCTGAGGGGAGAGGGAGGGAAAGCGGTGTGGCAGCGGCTCACGGGGACAAGACCAGGGTCTTCGGGTGACTGCAAGGAGGGTGGTGTAATGGGCGGCCTCCCTGCTCTCACGCGCCCCCTGAAAGTAGATGCAGTCCTAGGCTGGGGGCTGGTGGTCGTGCTCTATTCCACCCCGATGGCTTAAGTCTCATGGCAAGAGCCCCACAAAGTGGAGCAAAACCCCTGGCGCAGGGGTCCGGTCCTCCAAGAGATGCGTGGGCGGGAGGAAGGAAAGGAGGACGAGAGGGAGCATGGTGGGAGCGGGGCTCCGGCTGGTTCCGCAGGGCCGCACCGGGTCGCGGCGGGACCGTGGAGGGAGCTCCGCAGAAGATGGTTCTGAAAGTCGGAGCCATCAACTTCGGAATGGGCTGCTGAGTGAGGCAGTGAGCTCCCCGGCACCAGAGATATTAAAATGAAGGCTGAAGAGCATTTGTCAAAGATGTTGTCAAGCACGTTGAACTTTTCAACCGTGCAGTTCTACAGCTTCTACTGTGGAAAAGTGTCCTTTGCTGAGGTCTCCACCTCCAGGTGCTGAGAATCTTGGACTTGTGCTTTGGGGTCGGGGTGGGGCAGGTTGTCAACACCACAGAATATTCCTCATAGGAGACTGAGCCAGAGCCAGAGCTCTTGTCATTGGTTGAGGGGATGTTACTCAGCCCCCAGGTAGGAAGAAGCAGATCCCGAAATAATAGGGTTTCAAAGGCACGGGGCTGCCCAGAGTGTTTCCCTAGGAAAGCCCGACATCTGGACATCTGATGCTATCGGGTCCTTCCCGTGGGTTCAGCATGCCCCTCTCCCCTGCGGCTTCCTTCTAAGCCACTGTCACTATCCGGATTCCAAAGCCCCCTCCCAGTGGACATGGCAGCCTGGGGTCCTGCGTGTCTGCCGGCAAGGCGGCTAACCCCCCAGGGAGAAGGCAGAGGAACCCAGAGTTAGCTTCTCCATCTCAGTCTGGCCTCAGTGGGACGACTTTGCCATGAGCTTGGGGGGTCCAGTGCAAGCCCCTCCCCAACCCTCCAATCCGGTTTTCTTCTTTGAATTAGCCCTCGTTAGCTCAAGGTCGGGTGAGCCTTGGGACCCTGGACAAGGAAGTTCGCCCCACCTCTGAGCCGAGTCTTACATCACTGTCAGTCACAGCTAAACGGGTGTGCTGCTGCCTGGGCTCTAGACCCCCTGCTGGGCCCCGACAGGGACAGCCGTGGCAGGAAGCATAGAGCACAGTGCCTGTCCCTTTCTCTGCCTCACACCAAATGGGTGTTCAAGCACTGTTAAATCATTGTTGCGTATCTGCCTCTCTGTGTCCCCACTCCTAGTGTAGCTCAGCCTCAGTAATCATTTGTTGAGTGAATAAATTATTTAAATTAAGACAAAAGGACCAAGATTTATTATTTTTTTAAATCTGTACATCCACCTATGAAGCATTATTTGTACAGATAAGGCTCAGAGAGGTTAAGTATCTTTCCCAAGGTCACGCAGCTAATAGTTGAAAGAGCCGGGTTGGGAGCCAGATCTTGGTGTGACTCTAAAGCCCAACTTCTTTCTGTTAAACCCTGAGACATCTACACTTAAAGGAACAATTACTGTAATCTCTGCTTGTCATTTTGTTTGTGTGTAGAAAACCCTCATCTATCAGGGTTGCTGCCCTGCCTTTGAGGTCGCACCGGACTAGGGAGTAATAGACTATGTCCTGATTGTGTCTCCAGAAAACAGGTTTTTTATTACTTACCACGGCGGGCTGTACATCTCTGACGTACAGAAGGAGGACGCCCTCTCCACCTACCGCTGCATCACCAAGCACAAGTATAGCGGGGAGACCCGGCAGAGCAATGGGGCCCGCCTCTCCGTGACAGGTAGGCGAGAGGGCTGGGGGAGAACGGCGCAGGCTTGGGGGAGGCACCAGCCCATTCCCGGGACTCGGGGTGTCTGCACCACCCCTGGACTCGGCAGCCCCAGAGGAAGAGATTAAAGAACACAGGTCCTGAAACCACCAGGCAGGGCCTCCTCCCGTTTGGTTTGGGTGTCTTTCTTATAAAGACTCCAGAGATAAACTTAACTCTCCCGAAGAACCGATGGGTTTCCATTTCCAAGCGAGGGTTACGGAAGCCACCCTCACTTTCCTGTTTTTGCCTTCCTTGTAAGGAAGTTCACAGATAAAATCCGATACCCAAACATAGTGACTGTTCGTCTAGATTTGGGGGCTTTTTATATTTCCGCAAGTCTCTAGGTGTTCTTTAAGATTCTATGTTATCAGTCAGTGCAAATGTATCTTTTGTTGTAGGCCACCTCACAGCATTTGAAAGTAGGCAGAATATAATTTATGAACAACAATATTTCTAAGCTGAATAAAGGATTCTTATTCTGGAGTGATTACAGCTTCTTAGCGGGGCCAGAAGTGGTGTTTACTGAATCCCCTGCGTACCAGGGATTTCCCTCATTGCTATCTGTTCAGGCACCGCAATAGCCCTGTGAGGAGTGTGTTGTTGTCCCAATTTTTACAGGTGAGAAAACCAAATCTTAGGGAAGCCGAACAACTTGCCGGAGCTATTTAACCAGGAGGAGGCACAGCCAGAATTCAGACTCCGGCCCTCCCAGCTGCAGGGCCCCAGAGAAGGGGCCAGTTGAATGCCCCCATCCATGCACCCTGCAGAGAGAGTATAGAAGGCACATGTGCCCCTCAAGGAAGGCTTTCTGGAACAGCGGTTTCCAGACTTTTTTGAAAGCAGTCCCCAGACAGACATTGTTATCATAACCTATGCAATGCATGCTGGTACTTTCTACCACACCCATTGCAGGGCACTCTGGTGCGTTCTATTCTGTTCTATTCTGTTTTGATTTTTCTAAATGCTGGTCCAAACTTACCAAATGGATCTGACAACCTCTCCGCAGTTTGTGACATGCAAGTTGAAAAATCTCTGTCTTGAGTGAGACTAAAGTTGTGGGAAGGAGGATGAACTAATAGCCAGAACTCCTAGCTTTTGGGATCAGACTCACGAGATCGCACAACCTCTCTAGGCCTTTGGAAAAGCAGCCTGTCTAGACGGCCACTCTGATTCTGTCTGCCTCTGGTGCTCTGTGGTTCGGCGAGCTCTGCCCTGAGCAAGGCTGACTCTCTTCGGCACCTCTCATTTGCACCTTTGGAGGCAAGACCAGGAGAGCAGAAGCCAGGAGAGCAACAACCAGGCTCACTGATTCACCCTTGTGTCCTCGGTGCCTGGCCCTGTGCCTGACACATAGTAGGTGCTCAGTAAATATTGATAGCATTAATCAATGGCAAGGCAAACCGTGCTGTCATACGGGGAGGAGATGGGGCTGCACTATGCAGCTCGACTTTGGATTCCGCAGCCCAATTCCCTAAGGGTGCACTTCCAAATTATAGGGACTTGTTTGTATGGTGATTTGCATCTCATTTGCATGCCTTTCATACAACGTGGGAAAGGCACAGAAATCCGCCTTCCTGTAGGCCCGCTCCCTTCTCCTCCGCGAATATCTGGCCCCTTCGCCCTCTAATAACCTGGTTGGACCCCCAGCTTTTGGGAGAATAGGCAGGAGTCCCTCAAAAATAGACGCTCTTTAAACTGGAGGAGACGCCAGCCCTTCTCCTTCTCCTCTTCGCTCATCTGCAGCAGCAAGGAGCAGGGGTGGATAGGAGGAGACTCGGAGATCAAGCCCAGATAGAGAAACAGGGGTAAAGAGAGGAGGGCACCCAGACAGAAAAAAGGAGAGAAGCCCAGGCACAGAGCACTCGACACGGGGCAGGGAAAAGCCGAACACGGAGAGAGACAAAGGGAGCTAGAGGACAGAGGGACCGAGGGAGCTGGGGGAGGGGGCCCCGTGCAGTGACGCGGGCCTCGATGTGATGTGATGTGACAAGGCGATCTGAAAGCTGCTTGTCTCGGCAAAAATGCAACTGATACCGGAGCGAGCAGTGCAGAGAGCAGAGGGGGACCCCACCCCGCCGCACTTCAGATCCACCCCCCAGAGTTGAGGAAGGGGGTCAGTCCCAAGAGAGAGGCTGGGCACAGGTGTCGGCTGGGGTGTTTCATCTTTAGTAACCAGAGCCCTGTGAGCTCCTGGGGCTGGTGGCCAGAGGGCATGTTTGTACCAGGTCCCCAGGCCCAAATGCAAGAGGAACAGGTGAGAATGGTACACGTGGCAGTGCATTGGAGGTGGTTGTTTCCTGTGGCCTCTTCAGCACTCGCTAAGTGTTTGTTAAAGTTGCAGGGGCGGATAACGAGGTATATTATCAAAAGGGCATTTAGGAATCAGGCCAAAGTTTCAGTCTCAGCTACGCCGCTCATTAGCTGTGCAACCTGGCATAAAATAAAGTTCCAAACCTCAGCTCCCTCATCTGTAAAATGGGAGTGACATAGTGTACTGCACTGGGTTACTGTGAGAACAAAGTAGGATGGCAAGTGCAAAAAGCTCAGCATAATGCCTGCCGCATAGGCAGCACTCAACAGACAGCAGCTGCTGTTACTGTGGCGGTTGTTATTGTTCTTTCGTTGCTGCGTTGTTATTCCCACTAGGCTCCCAAAGCTGGGGCGGGGAGCGGGGCAACTTTCATTTTTTTGCATCTTCCAAATTAGAGGAGGCGGTTGCAGGAATAGTCTGAGCTCCTGCAAAATACAGCCTCATCAGAATCAGCCCCTACATCTAGGTGCTGTGCAGAGTTTACCAAGTGCTTTCGTGTGCATTAGCTCACTGTGTCCCCGCAGCCACTCCGTGGGATGGGCGTTATGATCCACATTTATAAAGGAGGAAACCAGGGAGCAGAGAGGCTGAGCGACAAGGCTCAGGTCCCCCAGCTCCCGAAGCACAGAGCCAGGTGCAGAAGCCGAGCTCCCGGCAGTGGCCCGACCACCTAAGCGGGACAGCCCTGCTCGGCTGGCCTCAGGGAGGCCCAGCAGCCTCCCTAGGGCGCCCCAGAACCCCCGCCCAGCCCAGCTCCAATGCACCCCCCCCACCCCGGTGATTTCTCAGGCAGGGCCATCTGTCTCCCCCAGCCCTGCACTGGTGCTGGCAGCACCCTGTCCCCCCAGGCTGTCGCCGTGTACACGCCACAGCATTTTACTTCTGCTTGGGAGTAATGAAAGAGGTTTCTTTCCCTCAGAATTTAATTTCACGCCTGAGCCTCGGTGATTAATTCCCTCCCCCCGCCCCTTCCTCTACCGCCCTGACGGCCCCTCCGCTTGTAAATTCTGCGCTGTGCCACGGAATTTGTGTATTTTGCATCAATTAAGTGTCACATTGAGTAATTCTCTCCTGGTACTGGGTTTGTTTATGTCAACCATTCCCACCGGGTCAGGGAGAGGGGGAAGAGGCCGCAGGACCTGGCAGGAGGGTGGGTGGGCTCCAAATAGTAATCGCCCGGCATATCTGCAACCCCATTTAGTGTCTGCAAAGCTCTTCGACAGACATTTTGCCATTGGCTGCCTACAGCAGCCTTGTGAGGCCTGGAGGCAGTGCCGTCACCTCCTCCGTACAGATGAGGAAAGCTGGGCTCTAGATCATAAGACTCACCCAGGGTCACACGGCTGACCAGTGACCCAGGCGGACCTTGCCCCCGGTATCCTGATTCCAAGCCCGGGCTCCTTCTGCAGCCCACAGGAACCTACTGAGGAGCCCTGGAGGGTGGCAGGAGAGCAGAGTCTTCTGGAAAGTCTTTCTCCCAGAGAGGAGAATTCCCAGCCCAGCCCCTCTCCAAGGGAGATGAGCTGAGGACAGAGAAAAGTTCCCATGAGTGAAGGGGGACCCAGGGGGTCTCAACATTGACTCCCGAGCAACATTTAGTATTTGAGATTATTCCGTCTCTGACCCCACTCACTGAACAAGAGTGAGGGAGACCTGGTTTCCGATCTTACCTCTGCAGAATGATCCTGGGCAGATCCCTGCACCTCTCTGGTCTCAGTGTCCTCCACTCTTTGTGCACTCGAGGTACCTAAGCAAGCTCTGTTATTCCACAAGTCTACGTAGATCTGCAACGTGAAGTTTTATCCAGAAAAATCAGACCACTGGCCCACCCAGGCCTGAGCACCCCCATTCATCCTCCCTTCGACATTTCTGGTTTGGCAGCGTGGGGGCACGCAGCATGGGTCAGCACTGCCTCGGGGAAGACAGATGCACGGTCTGCTGCTGACTGCCCTCGGAAGGGGAGGTGCTGGCAGCGGTCACCTCTGGGGAGGCAAATGGGGTGGCGGAGGACGTGGGGTGGGTATGCTCTTCTGTGCTTTCTGAAGTTTCACCATGTGCTTGTATTACCTGTTCAAAAAAACCACACTGCTAAAACTTTTCTTTTAATAAAAGGGGGGAATTGTTTGAAAATAAAGTGTAAGAGAAAGAAAACTCTGTAAGAGTCAGTGACAGTGGCCTGGGGAGGCTTCCAGAATTGGTGAGGACACTGGAGCTGGTTTGCAAGAGACGAATAGGCGTTGGCCGGGCATGCAGGTGGCCCAGCGCGCCACAGGGAGAGACGGGGATCGCGGGGATGGGCAGTGTAGCCCAGGCTGTAAAAGGCCTTGGAATTTGGGCTAAGAAGTAGACATGGTGTTGTGCAGGCGAACAGGACCTGTGGAGGCTTTAAAGCAAGAGGAGGTCCCCAAGGGGCAGAAAGCCCAGGAAGGCCTCTGAGGGTAAGAGGTAGCCCAAGAGAGTGGGACGCCACTCAGAAACGACGCGGGCACCACACATAGAATCCTGCCCAAGGAGCCTTGGTCTTCTGCAGTTAGAGCCACAGGCCTCCCGGTCGCTAGTTTCTCTTGGTTTGGGAATGCAAAACTAGAGGAGAATTGTTGGGGGCGACAAGTGCGGCTTCTGGGTGAGATGGAAATGCACTGACCGTCCCTGAGTCTGGCCAGAGTGCAGGCAGAAGACAGGGCAGGGGCAGGGAGACCTTCCCCCAGCCTTGGGAGGGACCCTCAGGCCAGTCCGAGGCCCAGAGACGTATGGAGAACTGCAAACTGGAGACATCACGACTCTCATGTCCAGGTGACCGCTCCTGAGTGCGGGCCGGACCCCAGGGACGCTGTGTGAAAGGAGCTCTCACTCCAGCTCCCTCCCACTCCGCGCCTTTGCTCTGGTTCCTTTTCTTCCCTCCGTCTCTGTCTGTCATTCTAGCCCTGAACTCCGCCATACCCTCTCCTACCCCCAGCCCCGCTGGGAGTCCCAAGCAGGGTTTTCAGGGGCTCAGTCTGGCCCGAGCACGGAAGACGCAGCGAGCCCTCCCCAAAACATCCCTCTGGAGCTGTGCTGGGGACTGCTCACCATGGGCACCCCGGGGGCGGCGGGCTCCTGTCTGGTGCTCACCTTCCTCCCCCAGCCCCACTTCACCCACCCAGGGCTGGCCGGGGCTGCCAACCCTCTCTGCCTTCCAGACCCTGCTGAGTCAATCCCCACCATCCTGGACGGCTTCCACTCCCAGGAAGTGTGGGCCGGCCACACCGTGGAGCTGCCCTGCACCGCCTCGGGCTACCCTATCCCTGCCATCCGCTGGCTCAAGGATGGCCGGCCCCTCCCAGCCGACAGCCGCTGGACCAAGCGCATCACGGGGCTGACCATCAGTGACCTGCGGACCGAGGACAGCGGCACCTACATTTGTGAGGTCACCAACACCTTCGGTTCAGCAGAGGCCACAGGCACCCTCACGGTCATCGGTGAGTCAGGGAAGCCCCTTTCACAGCTGTGGTAACCCTTGGGAGCATCGCAGGCGACACGGGAGGAGTGTGGCTGGCAGCTGCACCTGCCTCTGAGCAGTCCTGGGGGATAATCCCGGCTGGTTGGGGAAGGCAGTTTGGGGACCTGGAAAAGCCCTTGGTTTGAAATCGGAAGACCTGCCTTTTAGTCCTGGCATTATCAGATAGTAACTGACTTAGGGCAAGTCACATAACTGTGACCATCAGCTCAGGGTCCTTCTCTGTAAAATGGAATAATGACCCCAGCCTTCCTACTTCCAAAAGGTCATGAGGCTCGAATGGGATGAGGAGGGTGATGGTGACACACTGGCCACGACACAGGGCTCCTTACCCTGCTGTGAGGAGGCAGCATCTGAACTAAGGGAAGTGATTAGAGAGGACATGTGTCCCCATCCCAGGGTGACGCTCGGAATATTCAATAACTGATAGGGGCAATGATCAATCAGTTACGACACTGGGTATAAACAACCGAGTCAGCTGTACTAGGACCTGCCAGCTGGCTGTCACCTCCGGCCCTTTCCTGCTTCTCTCCCTGTTTCTCCTGGGGGTCCAGGGAGCCAGTGTGGAGAGCAGGAGGCCTTAGCAGACCCATCCTGCTGAGGAGCCCCCAGGCAGGCAGAAAAGGTAGACACAGAGAGGCAAGTGCCAGGGAAAGACCTAGGGTCACCCCCCCGACACACACCTCTGCCCCTCCCTTGTGTGACCCGGCCTCCAGTTCCCCATCTGTAAAATGAAGAGGCGCCTTCTGGCTCCGGCATCCAGAGTTGAATTGTCCAAGTTCTCTGCTCTCCGGGCTGCAGTGGAGCTTGGATCTGGTGACCCTTGGGGAAATCCCAGGCCTCATGGGACAGCAACAGTCTGAGTCCCTGACAGCATCATGAGGGTCATTCAATGTGGGCAGTGGAGAGAGACTCCAGAGGTGACCCCACGCTGCATCCTGCAGGAGGGTTCACTCTGCCATGAAAGTTGGGCAAGGAAGCTTCCTCCTCCCTCTCCTATCTCAGGAGCACAGGGCTACAGGTCTGCAGACGCTCAGGTGGCCCAGAGACCCACAGCAGAGCCCACCCTCTGTCAGCCTGGTGTCGGACTCCCCGAGCCCAGATATGGGCCCAATCTCCTTCCCCACAGTCAGGGGGACTTGACAGACGCAGAACTCTTGTGTGCTGTGCCAGGAAGAGGCCGTCCACACACAAATTTGCTGTAAAGCTGGACAAGCAGAAAGAGCCCCCAGAAATGCCCTGGGAGTGGCAGTGGGTGGTACAAACGCTTAGGCTACGATGCTGAAAGCCCTGCTTCAGGGGACTTGGGGCTTCCTCCTGTGCCAACCAGCCCTGGACAGCAGAGCAGGCAGATAGAAGGACCAGGGTTGATACCTCTTCTTGTCCTAAGCACTGTCCAAAACAACGTATTCTAGTATTATCTTCACCTCCTCCTGTTACACACACACACACACACACACACACACACACACACACACACAGCCTCAGGAAATAGGTCAGAAGGACAACACACCCCAAATCCTCAGAAAATTAGCAAACCTGACGGTAGGCAAATGGAGTGTTCACAGCTCCTGCACCAGGACATACAGACAAGCAGATACACACATGGACGCGGGCATGTATGTTGCAATTCCCACGACCGCTTCCCCATGCACATGTTCACACGTGGATGGTGCCCATACGCGTGCACCGATACACACATCCCACCACCATAACAGGCTCATATCCAAATGCACAGCGCAGAGGTACAAGTAACGGCCTCCAGACGCGTATACACCACACCGCCCCGAATGCATCTCCTCTGATCCCCCGCCCTCACCCCTCCCCACAGTGGCCATGGCTGCACCACCAGGTTCAAGGGGAAGCAACGTGGCTTTTCTCTGTCTTCCAGCCTGTCTACAGCCCCTCTCTGTCAGGTTCATGGGGAAGAAACAGTGATTTCAATAACCCCCTGTTCTGCCAGGATGACCCCCGCCCATCCTGCCACCAAGCCCGTGCAGGAGAGAATGGCTAGTAGAGCCCTGGGAGCTCTAGCTGGCAACTGGGACCAGCAGGAAGCCACCTGCCTCATTGTGCACTGGCGTTTCCTGTTCCCTCAGCAGAGGCTCTGGGGAGTGAGCAGGGAGAGCCAAGTGTGAAGTCGTGTCTGCTCTGGCTGTGCCGACCCACACAGGCCTGCAATCTTCCCTTCTCCCACAGGCTGCCTCCCTGGGCGTCCCAAGCTCCTGCAGCCTGAGGGCCTGTACGGAGCCCCCAGCCCATGGAGGTCAGGGGGAGGCCGGCTGTACATCCCCTGCATGCATTCCACGCAGTCCAGAGGGGGAGATGGAAAAAGAGGTGACAAAAAGACAGCGTGCTCAGTATGGAGTTAGTTACATACAGCGGGGCCTGGAATAGGGATCCTTAACCCAACCTGGGAGAGAGAATGGTGTCCGGGAAGGCTTCCTAGAAGAGGTGATACTCGGTCTGAAGGATGAGTAG
This sequence comes from Indri indri, assembly GCA_004363605.1. NCBI lineage: Eukaryota > Metazoa > Chordata > Mammalia > Primates > Indriidae > Indri > Indri indri. The sequence goes on from RJWJ010027830.1 coordinate 13,992, forward strand.
GAATTAGGCAAAGAGCGCTCCAGGTAGAGGCCCTGGGGCCAGAAGCAGCCTGAGGTATGCAGGAACCACAGACAGGTTGCTGATGCTCTAAAAACTGTGTGGCTTTGGTGACAGCAGAAGGAGCCCAGGAGAAAAGGGGAGCCTTGAGGGCCTTGAATGCCATGCTGAGTTGTTGAGAGTCGCGCACACTCTGAGCAGGGAGGACAGCTGGAGGGAGGCGGGGAGGAAGCCACTGCGTGGGTCCAGGCCAGGCGCTGCGGGCCTGCAGCTGGGCAGTGGCAGTGGGGATGCCGAGGAGGGAGTCCACGGGTCAGGATCCATATGGAGGAAGTCAGACCAGCAGACAGTAGCGGCTGGTTATCTCCACAGGTACAGGGGACAGCTGGCTGGGCAAGGGTGCCGCTCTGGTTTCTAGGGTGGGTGGCAGGGATGGTGTGCCAGTCAAGCCGGAGGGAGCCTGCAGCCCAGCCGGGCAGAGGGACACGCTTCGGGGAAGCACGGGCCACCAGAACAGGAAGTGCAGAGAGCTCCCCTGGGCTGCTCTTAGCACATGAGTAGGTTCAGGCCTAGAGCAAGAGTTCCCCATCAGTACCCATCCACACAAGGGGTCTGGAGGCAGAACCTGGGCCGACCCCAGCCACGTTCGCCCACGGTAAGCCCCCTTTCTCTTCGTTTCCTCCTCCCGTTGCCCCTCTTGCCTGCCCTGCTCCCCCAGACCCCCTTCACGTGACCCTGACACCAAAGAAGCTGAAGACCGGCATTGGCAGCACGGTCATCCTCTCCTGCGCCCTCACGGGCTCCCCGGAGTTCACCATCCGCTGGTACCGCAACACCGAGCTGGTGCTGCCCGACGAGGCCATCTCCATCCGCGGGCTCAGCAACGAGACCCTGCTCATCACCTCGGCCCAGAAGAGCCATTCCGGGGCCTACCAGTGCTTTGCCACCCGCAAGGCCCAAACCGCCCAGGACTTCGCCATCATTGCGCTCGAGGGTGAGCGGGGCTCAGGGCGTCGGGCTCGCTGCCTCCTGCCTGCCACGGCTAGGGGGCATTTATCCAGGGTGCACTACACGCCAGCTGTGGAGGTCCTTTTTTTTTTGTTACCTATTTTGCAGTTGAGGAAATTGAGGCTTCAGTCACTTGCCAAAAGTCACACAGCTCTACACAAGGGACAGAGATGGGATTTAAAGTCAAGTCTCTTAACCGTCACGCTGTATTGCCTCTGCCCTCTGAATACTAGAATTTCACTATTAGAGGAGTCTTCCCGAGGCTGGAAGAGCACCAGGGACTCTGAATTTTTGAATCCTCTCCCTGCCTGAGATCTCTTCATGGCAGGCTCTGTTTCTTTCCGGGGACTTGGGTTTCCACCTCTTTATCTCTCTCCCTTAAAGCTGTCCCTACTCAGGTTCCTCACCCAGCACCTCTGTGTATGGTTGTTCAAGTTGCTCACTGTACAAGTTGCCCAGCCAAGAGGATAGGTGGGGACTGAAATCCAGCTTGCACTACATTTGCCGGGCCATGGGCCCAGGCACGGGGCTGTGAGCACCCAGAGGAGGCACCTCTTCCTCATTTGTACAGAGGCACGGTGGGCGCCAGTGGCAACCCCGTCCTGACCAACAAGCTCAGCCGTTCCCCAGCCCCTCCTTCACTGCCACCAAACACACAAACCGAACATGATCATTCTAAGGATTTTCTGCTATTGTAACAAAGATGCCAAACCCAGGCAAGCCCCACAGATACAGAATCCCCCACGGGTCTCCCTGCCACGGCCTGTGGGTCCTCACTCCTTGGGAGGTACGAGGTGCCCACTGATCCTAGGCCCCCATGCTCACCCTGGGGGGCACCCAGCAAAACAGGCCTTCCTTAGCCCTCACCTCCTCTCGTCCTGCCAAATCCCTGGTCTCTCTTCCCAACAAGCAAGTACAGCAGCCCAGCACGGACCAGTTTGGAATGAGTGCCTTCCACGTCAGGGGACCCCCTGTCCGAAGGATTCCCCACCAGGGGGCAGACCACCCCTCCCAGCTGATTTTCTCTGTGAGGGGCCTTCCCTTTGCCTTGGGGGGGGTAACAGAGGTCCCAGAGGACAGCTGGGATGACCAGGTGGAAGCAGCCACGTGGGAGATGAGAGGGTGGGGGAGGTGAGGGACAGCCACGGGGGCACAGTGGGGGCAGAGGAGGGGCCAAAGACAAGTGACATCCCCCGGCTCTCCCAGCTGCAGGCTCTCCCTGGGTTTTAGGTAAGGGTCTCTCCCAGAAGTTGGACGGGGGCTGGCAGACTGGCTGAGCCTTGGATTCATATCAGAGTTTTGGTGTGAAATGTTAAGGAGGATGTAAAGAATGCCATGTTACATTTGCCTTCCTTTTTTCTTTTAATACCTAATGCCTATTTTAATCCTTTACAACAGTCCTGTGGGGAAGGATGGCCAGGGTTAATAATTACACAGCCATGTTCCACTCGAGGAAGCTGGGCACGGAGGTTAATTGTCCTGTCCAAGGTTATTCTGTTAGCCAAAACTTAGAGCTCCACCTCCGGACAACTTGCATTTGCAGCCTCAAACTTCAGGCCTTTTGCTCGCAGGAGCCAAGCGCCCCCACCCCTCTTGTGGACATGGTCACATGCAAAGGGGACAGGAATCGGGCTCCACAGGGCGGGGCCACTCCACGCACAGTTCCACACAGTTAACTTCTGTGCCTCTGTGTCTCTATTAATAAAGGAAAAGTTGAGAGGAGCTAACATTTATTAAGTACTTACAAAGAGCTGTGCTAAGCATCTTAAATGCAGTAATTCATTTAATGCTCCCAATATCGGTATGAGGTGGGTGTAACCATCATCACTGTTGTCCCATCCTCCAGCAGCCAGAGTTGGGAAGACTCTGAGACGTTAAGTAACCTGCCCAAAGACACAGGGCTAACAGGTGGTTGAGGGAGGAGGATCCCAAGCCCAAAGTCTTAATCCCAGGTGCAGTGGTAACTGGCCCTGGCGGGGCTGTGACTGCCAGTGAACCGATGTGCGTGAGAGTTCTTTACCATTATCGCAAGCTGGTTTGCCTCCTCCCCCTGCCAAGGTGGGGTGCCTGGGGGATGGGCTCTCCGTGGCTCAATGACCCTGAAGGGGGCTCCTCGCTCCCTGCAGACGGCACGCCCCGCATCGTCTCGTCCTTCAGCGAGAAGGTGGTCAACCCCGGGGAGCAGTTCTCACTCATGTGTGCAGCCAAGGGCGCCCCGCCCCCCACCGTCACCTGGGCCCTGGACGATGAGCCCATCGTGCGGGACGGCAGCCACCGCACCAACCAGTACACCATGTCAGACGGCACCACCATCAGCCACGTGAACGTCACGGGCCCCCAGATCCGCGACGGGGGCGTGTACCGGTGCACGGCGCGGAACTCGGTGGGCAGTGCTGAATATCAGGCGCGAATAAACGTAAGAGGTGCCTGTCTACATTTAAATATCAGCATAGGTTTTGAGTTCCTTTGCCATCTCTGTGGTTACCATTATTCTTGTGCTGATTGGTATTTATTATTATTATTAATCGTCATTTTGATTTTAGTAGAGGTCTCTCTCTCTCTCATCCCCTTTCCCCTGCCCTCCGTGAGCCCCATCATCCATGCTTGTGTGTGCGTGTGTGTCGGGTACAGCTCACCCCCTTTCCCATTCCCACCCTCCTCCCTCCACCGCTGCTCTCCAGAGCTCCAGCTGCCCACCCCACCCTCTAGCCCATGCCCACCCATCAAATCTCTCTGTACCCCAGGTATGCCACCCACCTGCTAGCATCTGCCAGCCCCGCCAGGGCCTTGCAAAGACAAGGACGGGGCAGCGGGGCGAGTGGGTGGCTGCCAAAGCTGTCCTCCTGGTGTCCTCCCACTGAGCCAGCCCCCCAGTACTCCAGGAGGTGCAAGCAGCCAGGAACCAGGCCATCACCTTCTCCCCTCAAGGCTCCAGCCATCAAGAGTAGGAGCTGAGGCCGGGTGGGGTGTTCCAAGGCAGGCAGCCTCCAGGAGTGGGGGAAGGAGTCCCTAAGGGGGTCGTCCCTGTATCTCAGTTCTCCAAGTCACTGCAGTGAGAACAGAGTCTCCTCTGAAGCTCTTTGCAGCCCTGCGGGTTCTGATTGGTCTTCATCTGACCCTTCCAGTGACCCCCGGCCCCAGGGCAGAGGAGCAGGAGGGTAGCAGGGATGGAAGGGGTGCTGGTCCAGGGGCACTACGGGGTTTCCGCAGGGGCAGGGAAGGGGAGCACAGGTAGAGGTTCATGCTAAATTCACCTGTGCCAGGCGTCCAACCCACAAGAAGTGTGGGCCTCCCATCTGGCCACCCTCCTGCCCTCTCCCCTGAATTGGAAGCGGGCAAAGCTGCAGGGCCCTGGGAGATTTCCTAGTCTGGCACCTTGTCTTCTGGAGGGGGACTTAAAGCCCAGAGAGCTCTCGTACCTGCTCGGGCACTGTCCCTGCTTGGTGGTCACTGTGCCCTGTTTGCACCCCCCACGTTGCCATCTGCCTGGCTGACACAGCTACGGCCACTCCCTCCCCCAGCCAGTGTGACCACAGCCCCTTCTCAGGGCCCTACAATGCACGTTCACCTGGTGAAACAAAGTCATCAGCTCACCCAGTGAAGACCTCCTGTTGTCTTCAAATAGTTAGCTCAGATAAGATCCTTAGGGGTATGAGACCCATATGAGTGTGTAGAATGGAAATAACAGATTATCCACACTTCCACTTGAACCCCAAAACCTTAATATCTTCATAAATGAGGACTTGCCCCCGCAAATCCCAGTCACTTCTTGGTGAGGCTGCAGTTCGGTCATGTACCCAGTCCCCCTAGGGGAATGGCTCCTGCCCCAGCCATGTATGTATGGTGTCTGTTTGCAATTATTTGAAGCTAGTAACAGTGAGTCCTGGAGAGACCACAGGTGGCGCTCAACTCCAGCCTCCACCCTGAGCCCTGGAAAAATGCATCCCTCTACCCCCGCCAAATGCCTGCCCCCTGGAAGTCTCAGGGCCCGAGCACCCGAGAAGAGCACCACAGGGCGGTGCCCGGCTGTCCCTGGCTGACGGCACCACTTGCCCCTCCTCTCCTGCTCCCTCCTGACTCCTGCCCAGGCCCCCCCAGCATCCGGGCGATGAGGAACATCACAGCAGTCGCCGGGCGGGACACCCTTATCAACTGCAGGGTCATCGGCTACCCCTACTACTCCATCAAGTGGTACAAGGACGCCCTGCTGCTGCCGGACAACCACCGGCAGGTGGTGTTTGAGAACGGGACCCTCAAGCTGACCGACGTGCAGAAGGGCATGGACGAGGGGGAGTACCTGTGCAGCGTCCTCATCCAGCCCCAGCTCTCCATCAGCCAGAGCGTCCACGTGGCCGTCAAAGGTAGGTCTCCCTCCCCCACTGGCACCCCTGCCCGCCCTGTTCACCAGGCCACCCAGGATGCACCGGCCCGTCTCCAGCCAGCCACCTAGGTGGCAGCAGGCAACCCTGAGTGATTGGAAGGCTGAGCGCGAGAGGCCCTGGCCTGGCGTTCAGAAGAAAGGGGGCAGGGTAAAATATTGGGGTGCACACAGAAGGCCATGAGTGCCTCTACATCCGGGTCCCTCTGCAGGCTGCAGGACAAGGCAGCCTCACCCCAAGGGTTTGAGGGGTCAGTCCCAGACAAAGATGAGGCAGGTCACCTTCTGGGCAAGAGGCCAGGTCAGAGATGGGGGGCTACACTGCACCCCTGATGTTAGGATGAGCCCCCCGGAACTCGGCAGAGCCACACAAGGGATCAGCAGCAGGAGGCCAGGGTAGAGGAGCCCCTGCTGGGAGCCCTGGCTCACCCCGGGGTCACAGACCGGCCACTCCAGGCTGCTTTTACAGGATCGGGAAGGCCTTTGCATCTGCTAGCACTGCTTGAGGCCTGGAAAGCTCCACCTGGTGCCTAAAAGCCTCCTCCTTCCTGAGCCCTTGATGCTTACCTGGGTGAGGTCTGTGCTTCCCGCCTGGGACAGGGTAGCCATCACTAGGTCTGTGGTTCAAATGCATGAATGAACATAAACAAGCAAATACAGGAATGTGTGAGTCGGTGACTATGTCCCCTTTGTTCAGGGGCTGTGCAGATGTGCGAAGCCCCCAATACATTCTCTGGGAGTGAGGGGACTGGAGACTGGACAGTGAGTGAGAGGGTGGTGGCCTGGTTGCTCTGGGGCAGGGTAGGAGGTGGGTCCTGCTGAGCCTGACCAAGGAGGTCAGTGAGAGCCATGGCAGCAGGCAGCCATGCTGCGTCAGCCAGGGCTGTGATGGATAAGGGGCTGATGTCTCTTTCTGGAGAGCGGGGCTGGGTTGGGGACGGGCCTCAAGCATGGGGAATATAAGTGGAGGAGCTGTCCTCTGCAGCATGGGGCTCCAGCACCAGGCTGCGATCACTGTGACAATCCGGCAGACAGCACTGCGGAGGGCCCGCTCCCTGCCCAGTCCCTGTGCTTGCTGCCCTACGTGCGTGTTTTATTTAACCCCAGAGCTGCCCACTTACCTGAGGCAGCTCCCACCTCATTCCCCAATTTCCAGGGCAGAAATCTGAGGCATGGAAAAGTTAAGCACATTGCCATCTGGAGTCAGAATTTTTCCCAGGTCTGAATAACTGCAGAACCTGGGCTCTAGCCCAGAATGGCCCAAGCTGGAGGAAGGGCAGGAAGGAGAGAGGAAGGTTCGCTCCATGCTACACCCCGGGAATAAAGAACTAGAGACTGTGGGCCCACCTCGGAGGGAGATGGAAGAGACAGAGCCCTTGAGAACTCTGAGAGCCCCTGTGCATCTGTGTCACCCCAGCAGTGGGGAAGGGAAACTGGGGAGACCCCCCATATCCCTAAGGGCAGAGAGGGAGGGACAGCATTAACCAGGAGAGGAAAGCGAGCCAGGGGCCCACGGGAGGATGGAAAAGAGGAGAGGGCTCCACACCACGAAGGGGCCCTGACAGGGCAACAGCCCCGTGGGTCCCAGACGCCTGGCTGCCGCTCCGCTCCCAGACCGGAAGCAGGACGGAGTTAGAGAGAGGGAAGTCTAGAGGAGGAAGGGTTTGGGGGGACAGAGGCTGCATTTGGCTTCAGCCCTCCCAGCACAGGCGACTGCGGGACATCCAGGGGGATGGCGGGTGGACAGCTGGAAGAACCAAATGGTGGCCGTGAAAGGCAGGTCAGTGCTTCCCCCGTGCTCCCTGTCATTAGTGCGCAGAGGCCGCGTCACATGCATCCTGTGTTCCCAACACCTGCCGTAGTGCCAGACAGCCTGTGCTTCGACCTGAAACTGAGACATTAGGCTGGGGGAACTGACTGACTAGGAAACCTCGCTTTGAGCCCAGAGAACGGGGGCCTCTGTGGCCATCTCGGACCCTGACGGCCCTGCCTCCCTGCTGCCCTCCTGTTTCACCCCAGCCAGGCTGAGGGCCACCCTGGCCACCTCCTCACCTAATGCCTCTGCCCAGCCCTGGGGCCTGGCTGCGCCAGCAGGAACCTCACAACCCCCAGGCCACATCCCCACCCGTGGCATCCTGGGCCAGTCAGCCCGGTGGCAGTGGCACACGGCGCAGCCTGCCTACCCCACCCGGCATCCCAGGGCCGCCTGTATCCATTTCTGTGACAAGCAGTGGACTGAGAGTTTACAGTGTAAACATCACATATTAAAACATCTAACCTTTGCTCTACTCCCTTCACCCGCCCGCGCCGGCGAGCATTTGGCTGGGTTTGTTGGCTTAAAAAAAATAATAATAACAGGGCTCCAGCGGCCTCGGAGTACTCGGAACATCCTGAAAGCTGCTTCTGCTCATCAATTATTCAACTCCATTCAGGGAGCGATCAGTCCTAATGAATTGAATCTGATGCATTCCGTCTCAGCGACTCGCCGGGCCCGTTGTGATGGTGCTGAG
>RJWJ010027831.1:0-21879 GCA_004363605.1 Indri indri
ACGGTGCGGGGCGTGGCTGCACTGAGGGCCTGGGGTTGAGGCCCCTGGTGACTGGGGTGCTTGAAAATGGCATTGGCTACGTGAATGGGCTTTTCTTTATGGAAGTGGTGATGATACTGTTTGTTGACTCTGATCTCATTTTACCCATTTTCAGTGTCAGGCTTCTGTCTCCTGCGCTTCACCTGATTCTGTTGCTCGTTGCGCTGGAATTGGTCAGCGTTCATGCCGTTTGTGGAAAATCTGCTTGCGAGTGTCGGCAGTACCTGAGGTAAGTGTGTCCTACGTCAGAAACGAACTGCTGGTCGTTGTAAGTAACTGCACTCCGCTGGCCTTGTCTGGTGAGTTTTATCGACTCTCACGGACTCTGAGGGGCCGTAGCTGTTCTCTGTGGTGTCTGGTGCTGTTAGGTCTGTCAGCGTGCAGGCATGTCTTGGAACACCTAGGTGAGGACTCCAGGAAGAGCATCGCGGGAGGAGCTCCATCTGTCTCCTCGGTGGGGCCTCTGCTCTCCCAGCAGAGGGTCTGGGGTCCGGCCCCCAAGGTGGCTCTTCCCTGTCCAAATGGCGCACGACCAGATGTGTGTAACTGACGGCTTCAGAGTCGCAAGTCCACCTTTTAGGACCATCCAGATCTAGGGATCTGAAAGTAGGAAAACACCGTGTGACCCACGCCACGTCGCAGATCCCAAAGCCGAGGAGACCTCTGGGAAAAGGGCTGCCCGAGCTGCAGTCTGGGCTTGGGTGCAGCCGCGGCGTCCGCCTCTGTCTCGTTGCCCAGGAAGTTTGCGATTGTCTTGCTGGTTTTAAGCTAGTGCTTTGCAGGTGGGGGGCACCTCAGTGCGTGTTTAAAATGAACATGAAAATGCGCCTGTGGCATTTTATGGGAAGTAGCGCAGAATTCCTCCGGGCGTGTGGGTAGCAGATGTGCAGGCGTTTGCCGCTGGTGACTCTGGGTCAGGGTGTCTCAGCAGCTGCTGCGTTTGAGGCCGGTGGGGGCTGCACTGCTCATCGTAGGACGTGTAGCAGCGCCCCGGCCCCTCCCCACTGGTGACAATCAAAAATGGCTCAGACATTGCCATGTCCCCTGGGGGACAAATCACCCCAGTTGAGAACCATTTCCCTAAATGAAGGATCTGTAGACTTTCATTGTATTAACGCGGCTTTGGACTCTGTGGATCCACTCATACGAGGGTTTTTTCAATAAATGCAGTCTACTCACTATATCAGTGTGTCCCATCCAAACAGGGATCAAAAATACAGTGTTTGCAGATTGCAGAACACGGCGAGGAAAAATAAAACCACTCAGTGCAAAACCTGCATGTACAGAGGGCCAACTTTTCATAACAGAGGTGCTCAGGGCCAGCTGGGACTCGAGCTCATGCGGATTTTGTTACCCTGGGGGCGACTGTGCATTGTATGTTTATGTGTATCATGTATCAGTTCCAGCAGGCAGCCTCTAAGATCCTTTCTGGAATTACATTCTACCACTCAGAAACATAACTTCTGGATTTCAGAGAGTATATGTAAAAAGGTGCTTGAGCTTTGTAAGATGTGGGGAGCCCGTCCAAGTGCACAGTGACATTTACATTCCAGTGTTTTTGTCTTTCCTCTAATTTGTTTTCTCTTATTTTAGTTTTATATGTATTTATTTTCCTTGAATCCTCAGATAAAAACTAATCAGCATTTAGGAATAATTCCAAGATTGAAGAGAAGACATTGAAATCGTTACTGTATTTTATCACGGAATGGATAAAGAAATTAATTTTTTTTTTTTTAACAGGTTCTTAAAGTCGATCTTGCAGTACACTGAGAACCTGGTGGCTTACACCAGCTGTGAAAAGAACAAATGGAATGAAACCATCAATCTCACACATACAGCTTTGTTGAAAATTTGGGCTTTTAGTGAGAAAAAACAAATGTTAGTACACTTAGCCACGAAATCCACAAGTAAAGTAGTCTTATGAAAACACCTGTAAGTCAGGTTGCTTTTGGTTATAACAGAAACCCAGCTTAAATAGATTTTAACAGTGTGTAAATTGAAAAGTCAAAGATAGGGTGGATTTCAGGGTCTGTTTGATCAGGGTTCAAGTTCAGTTTCTCTGCAGTGCTCTTGATTTGCTCCTCCTGAGGTGCTGGTGTGGTGCCAGGCGGCTGCAGCGTTTCTGGCTTGGTCTCCCCGTAACACACCGTCCAGGGGAAGGGAGAGGCGCTCTTCACCCGTTACCCTGCCTTGCACTCACGGGTCAGGCCTGGGCTGACGTCCACCCTACACCAGCCACCGGGGCAGGGAGCATGGGCTGGGGTGACTGGCATGGGCAGGTCACAGTGCATGGGGAGCGCAGGACGAGGTTGGTGCAGCTCGAGCCTCCTGGGTCAGCACTGAGGACGGCAGCTCCTGAGAGGTGACGTGGCAGGTGGCAGGTGCTGGCCGCAGGTCTCCAGCCAGTGTTGGCAGGGAACTTGGAGCCCCTCTGTTTCTAGATGTCAGGGGTTAAGTACAGGAGCTGGGGGGGTTAGAGGAAAGAGGGTCTGGGAAGCCACCAACGGTAGGCTGGGCAGGAAGGGCATGGCCACCGACTCCGGGATTCCCTGCACAGCCACTCCAAGTCTCCAGGGAGTCTCGGGGTTCTCCAGGACCCCTGGGCAGCTGTCCTGACCCCCGGTCTGCCTGTGCATTTGTCCACACCCCTCAGTGGGCCGCCTCCTCCACCTTCCCCACCTTGGCAGGTGGAGCCCGGCCGTCTGTGGACCTGCAGTGACGTGTTCTGGCTGTCAAGACCTTGGGGGTTGCCCTGAGACAGCAGACAGCTGAGCACATCTGTCACTCTCTGTCAGCTCACCCCTCGCGCCTTCGGAACTAAACCTCTGGTTAAAGTAAAAACTGCTTTTGGCTGATGCGATACAACTTTTCTCTTATACAACTAAGGATTGTTCATCCTCTTCCCAAAACTGTAGACCCACAACCCCATACGTCAGTGTTTCCCCCTCAGGGAGAGGCTCTTTTATGGCATGGTCACAGCCCCTCTGACACCCTGGAATTTAGATGCTGACTTACGGGGTACCCTGCCCCCTGACACTGGTGCTGGAATGGGAAGGGCAACAAGAGAACTGATAGATGCAAGTATGTCCTTCCCAAAGCAATGACCAGGACACACAGCCACCGTGTGCCTTGTTCTTGCACCTGGTGACCTGGCAGAGGTCTGTGTGCAGAAACCCTTTTCTGTGTCCCTGCCCGGTCTGCTCTGGCGGCTGTGGTGCGTCACACACTGTGTTCACCCAACCTCATTCTTGAGAGGTCTTTCCCGTTAGACGTCTCTCCAGTTTTGGGTGACTCTAGGATCCCATTCCTAGAGCCATTGCTGGACTAGGGAATACTAAGAAGTTCCCCAGAGAGTCCCCTAAATCCCAGACATGCCCCCACCCCTTCTGCCAGGCAGCCCTGTTTCCTGAGACAGTCAGGAGCAATTACCCGGGACGTCAGCAGTGGATGCCTCTGTGCCTGTGGCTCATTGGCATGAGGCATCCAGTGTGGGCAGGTGGCGGCCTCGGCCTCAGGGTGGTGGGATGCTCCTCGTGTCGCTTTGTGGAAACGTTCCTGCTTTGGGAATGAAGATGTCCAAACGGAGCCCAGAGCCATGCGGTGAGAACCCAGGTGGCGGCCAGCGGCCCAGGGGGTCGTGTGAGGGGCTGTCCCATTCCATGTGCCTCCTGGACCTTTGCGGCTGGGGGGCTGCCACCCCACACCCCACGGATGCCCAGCACAGGCGCGTCAGCCTCTGCGCTACCGCACTGGTCTCAGGGCTGTCCACGCGCTCCTGCTGGCACTGCTGAGGCTAGCACGGTCCGTGGGCCTCGTCCTGCTCTGCCACGAGGTGGAGCTCTGGGCGGCAGCACCGTGAGCCCCGGTGCATGTGCCGTCTGTGAGCCTGTCGGCAGTGCCAGGACGTCGCTGCCCCTTCCAGGGCGGGAGCCCCGCATGATCAGGCTGGCTGTTACTTCTGGATGAGTTTTTCACATGAGGGATGGTGTTGGTCTCTCCTGTTAGTGGGTTTGACTTCCAGCAGTGCGCGGTGGCCAGACCAGCCTTGGAGGGAGGAAGCCCATGTGGTTGAGACCATCTGTGACATCCCTGTCTCCATGGCCACTCTGTTTATGAGACCAGTAAACACGGGTGGGGCGGCTGGCGTAAAGGCTAAGGCGGGAGAGGTCATTGGGAGCGTGCGGATGGCGTGCCCTCCAGGGGACACAGGCGTCCTTTCACGCCGCCATTTCTGGAGACCCACTCATGCACCTCGTCCTCGGTCCCCGCCCACACTCCAGAGAGTGCTTGTCACCAATTTCCAATCTGCTCCTTCCAAGATGCTGCTCATCTAGCCAGACTGACTGCCCGCTTGGTGCGGATTGGTGCCCATGGCCGTCGCTCCTTCCAGGGTGAACGCTGCGTGTGCAGAGCGGGCGGGGTTCTCCCCACTGCTCTTGGTGGGTGTCGTGCTACCAACTGTCGCCTTTAAGTGGTATGAGCACTTTTTGCAGAAATCAGATCCTTTTACTTGAGGCGAGTGGTCACAGGAACGTCATGAGGCCGTAGGTGCATGATGCCGGGAGCCGTCGGCGCAGCGGTGTGGGTGCCATGAGAGTCTAGGCTGTTTGCTCACGCAGTCAGTGCCTTCGGGATGTGGAAGCTCTGTCTTGTGTGCATGCATGACCTCAGTGTGATGAGGGGCACAGCATTACCCGGCCCGATGGCGCCGTGGGTCAGGTGACGGTCAGCTCGCGGGCACAGGTAGTGTGACTAGTCTCTGACATCCTTCCTGTAGGGCTGAAGAAGAGAGGCCGCCAGAAGCTGCTTCTCTGGCATTTTGAGCCAGTTTAGAGACACTTTCCAGAGACTTAAAGAGTCCGGGGGTTCTCCTCTCCCTGACTCACAGAAACCCTTGGCAGGTGGTCAAGCTCCTTCAGCGGAAGGATCAAAGGAAGATTGTGTGTTTGTGGCAACATTGCAGGCCCTTCCCCAAGGGGACACAGCTCTCCCTTTGCACAGGAGGTTCCGAGTCTGAACCTGCTCTGCTCTGGAGCGGGAGGGACGAGGTTCTCAGCGGCAGTGACCGACCACCATGAGGGCGTTGTCCACCAGGCCAAGAGAGTGTGCCACACTGTTGTACAGTTCAGGAGCCGCTCACAGCTGCCCACCTGTCTCAGGCCCAGGCCCAGGTCACTGGGCTGCCACCAAGGGCTTCTGGTCAGTGCCCTGACCGTGCCAGGAACCAGGAGCGCTTTTACTTTTCCAGTTAGTTCTAGGACCCAGCCAAGTTGCTGACATGAATGGTGGCACCACGCACTGTGTGGCGCCCAGGGGGCGTGGCCACCGAGACCGCGGAGGCTGCCGGGCTCCCCTCCAGTGTGTTTATGGGGGCCGAGCAGGCCACACACTTAAAACAAAACACGCTCCCACATCCCTGTCCTCCCAGACTTCCGGGTCTCTTCCTCTAGTACATGGAGAGCGTTTACCGAGTATAGGCCACTGCAAAGTCTTGGGTCAGAGCCTCAGCGTCTGAATTTGGGGGGACACAGCCTCTAACAGAGACCACGGAAGGAAGGAAAAGGCTTGAATGAGGGCCCCTAGGTTTTCATTTTGTACCAGGCCCACGAATGATGCAGGCAGCCGTGGTGCGTGTCTGTCTTGGGCCCTTAGTGGGAAACAGTCTCCCTGTGAGCATGTCACAAAAGGCCTGCCTCTGTGACGGGGCTGCGCTGTGTAGATCCCAAGGATGTGCCTTACGGAGGGAGTTACAGGGATCTCTCGGTGCCGGGCTAACCCTGAAGGCAGCACAGCGCTCACAGTCCAAGGAACCATCACCTGCTGGGTGTGCGGGGTGCTCAGTGCACCGCACCCCTTGGAGGCTGGGCGATCTGGAGTGGCGTGGGCCTTGCAGATGCCCTGTGGGCCCTGCCACGGGCTTCTTCCCTCCCCTTGGTGTTTTTTCTGTTGACCCATGTCCTTCTGATGGACACTGCCTTAGTCACACGTGTCACTCCATCACGCCACTCACAACCGCATTGTCTGTCACTGAAACACCTTGTCTTTCCTTAAGTGATGTGACATCTCTCTTCTCTTGATTGAGTTAGTTTAGAATTTGACCCTGAGGGCCAAACGCTCTCATTCTGGATGTGCGCGGGCACACTGCCGCATCGGCTGCCGTCCGGGCTGAGTCGCCATCAGATGAGAGCGATTTCTGCTGCCGGCTGATGAGCGCCGTGCAGCGGGGAGCGCCCGAGACCTGGGAGTGGCAAGGCCGCGTCACACTCCCGCGTGCTTTTTATTCTCTCGGCCAGCAGAATAACTTCAGCAGAGACAAGGGAAAAGTTGAGGATTAGCTAAATCTGTTCTCCATCAAAGCAACAATGAAGTGGATGCTCTTAAAAGAGCCACCGAAACCTTCCACGCTCCGTATCCATTGACCCGCCGGATCGGACAGTGATGTGGAGCTTCCTGTGGTAGTTCTTGGTCCTTCCGTGTGCACAGAGGTAGGACGTAGCCGTAGGGTGAGATGTCTTCTTGCTTTCGTGAGTTTTTAGGAGACATGTGAAGAAGTGTTCCGAACAACATGTGAAGAACGTGTTGCCTAGAGCAGCAGATCCTGCCGGCCCCGAGGCAACAGGGGTCTTCAGGTGGAAGCGATGGGGGACCCAGCCTGCTGTGTCCTTGCTGCTTTCTGTGCTCTCTCCTTCTTCCCGGGGGGCTCCAAGGGTGTGGCCATCCACATGAGCTGCATGTGGCCCAGAGCCCGACTTGGGACTGGAGGAATGTCTAGGATGTCTGTTCCTTCCCTCTGCCGCCTCTGTCGTAGGCAGAGATCTGCTGTCCAGAGTCTCAATTGGGTCCACACTAGTGGGGACTAAACAGATAGCTTAAAATCTGTCGTTTGCAGATGCCTGGCCCCTGCCACAGCCAGGACACAGCCTGCATGAGGCCGCGAATCCTCCATCCTCCGCGTCGGGGGCTCTGACAGGTGTCTTTGCTTCCTTGGGAAGCTCTGTGTGGCTGGGGGTCCACGCTTCATCCTCGTGCTCCCCTTTTTGTGTCCTGGATATTTGCGCTGTCTTAACCGTTCTCTTTTCTTCTCAACATTTATTTGGAAAAATTTTAAGGCTACAGAAATGTTTCTAGATGAGTGCAGTGATTCCTATATAATCCATCAACTGTGTTCAACTGGTTGCATTTTGTCGCACATACTCTCCTACCTTTATAAATACATGATTCTTCCAGCTGAACCACGGGAAAGTTGGCCGCTGTGGTGTTTCACCCCGAACATGTGAGCACCCGCCTGCTGAGGGCAAAGCCGTGCTGCTGCGATGCCATCATCTGATGCATGGTCCATGTAAAAATGACCCAGGGTACGATGATGCCCTTTATACCTTCTTTTGCTTGTCTTTTATCCGAAGGTCACTACTGCTTTTAGTTACTATATCTTTTTATTGTTTCAACCTAGAATAGTTTCCTAGCTTTTAAATTTTTTGTTCCCTTTATGTGGATATTTTTGAGGTATTTAAGTCAGTTTTACAGACTGTCCATCAATTGGAATTTGATAGTTTCCTCAGATTTGACACTTTTAAAGGAACACACCACATCAGCACACGGAGTCCACATACATGATGCCGTGTGCTCCCTGGTGCATCACATCAGGACCCAGGGTCCACATGTGTGATGCCGTGTCCTTGGTGTATCACATCAGGACACGGGGTCCACATACCTGATGCTGTGTGCCCTGGTGCGTCACGTCAGGAGGCACACGGTGTCAGTTTGCTCCATGACTGTGATGTGAAGCTTTGTCCATCTGACATGGAGGACGAGGCCAGGTCTCTTCATTACAAGGCGACTCTTCTTCTGTCAGCAGCAGCTAAGGTGTGCCTTGATACTTGAACCGTGCGGATGTCCTTCTCCGTTAGCCGTTTTTCAGTTTTGAAGCATGTGATGGCAGTTCTTGCCTAACCTGCTTTGTTTATATAAAATGACAATTTTCTGTTTCTATCATAAGTTCTGTGTTCATTGTCATTTTCCTCTAAAGAAGAAGTGTGTTTTCTCGCAGTGAGTTGCACGTACTTGGAGTGTTTCCAGCAGGAATAAAGGCTTTGCCCTCAGCACGTCTAAAGAGCGCACGCAGGGTGGGGTAGGCGTGACATCAGCTGCTGTCGCTGCAGCACAGGACCCTGGCTCGCTTTCTGCTAGACATTCCCAGAAGGGCGCTCTTGGGTGACACATGTCCACATTCGTCTTAATAACTGCATTGAGTATGCTGCATACCAGCTACTGTGCCTGCTGCCAAGTGTGCAAAGACAAGTGTGGCCCTGCCCTGCCCTCCACAGGGTGGGCAGCGTCTGGCTGGCTCTGCAAGGAAGGCAGGAATGAGGAGAAGCCCACTACAGTCAGAGCGTACACACTTAGGGTCTGCTCTATTCAAACGATTCTGAAAAACCCAACCAGAGGAAAAAACAAAGTTGTTATCTAGCGAGTCCACGCTTAGTGTGTAGATCTAATCTAAGCATGTCTTGGGACCTGGCCCCATCTCGTCCCTGCCAGGTCTCCCCTGCTGCATGGACAGTGGGCCGCAAGACCCCACGGGCCCTCTGTCCTCTAAACAGTGTGGCTGGGCCGTGGTGGCTCCTGCTCGGGGAGCCCTCCAGCGGTGGGCTGCTGCCACCTGAGGACTCTGCGGGGAACTGAGAGTGAGAAGCAGCGGCAGCTAGAGCGGGAAGGCGGGCAGGGCCCCGGGCCGGGCGGCCACTGCGGGGTTAGCAGGAAGCGTGGAGAGAATGAGTGGAGCAGGCGGGAGAGAGGGAGCTCCCAGGAGCGTAAAGCTCGAGAAGAAACAGCAGCCAGCGCTGCCGCGGCTGTCCCCTTCCCAGGCCAGGCGGCCGGGCTCTCTGCCGCTTGCAAGCAGGAGGTGTCACCCCAGGAGCCAGCCCAGGGGAGGGACGACCCAGGCACGGCCACCAGGAGACAGGGGCCCAGCCCACAGCTCCCTGGCTGCACGGGCACGTCCACAACTGCTGGCAGCTTGGTTCCCGTGTCTCCGAAGCACGGCAGTGACGGCAGCTGCCTCACAGACGCTGAGAGGATAGTGAGGGACTGCTCAGCCCCTTCCCCACACGGAGCGTCCACGACCATCAGCTCTTCCTGGGCTGTTCTTGGAGGAAGGAAGTGATGTGGAGTCACTCCACTGAGAAGTCAAGCTGACTTGTGTGATCAGAGACTGTTTTCCACATCTTCCGAGTGCAACTAAACAGCCTCCGTGCGTCCTCCCCCCCCCCCGACCTGCAGCCTCAGAATTCCTGCGCAGCCCCAGGCAGACAGCTGGTGGGGAGTCAGGTGCCAGCTCTGCGTCCTCCCTCAGGCCTTCGCACCGTGGGTCTGAACAGTGCGGCTCTGGCAGAGCTCCCGTCTGCCCCCAGCCCTCTGGGTGCTGGTTCGGGTGTTTGCAGAGGGCGGCATCTGGACGAGGCTCGCAGGTGGAAATGCTGATGATCGTGCCACACTCTCTTTGCCCCTGACTAAACAGGGTCACAGTGAAGGCTCACTTCTCATTTTACTTTTTCAGCAGTGGGCGAAGCAGCTACTCTTAGGAATAAACTTGGATTTCTTGCAGCTCTCGGCTGCGGAGCTCTCTCTGATCGTGTAGCTTCCAGGGCCTGTTTCGCTGTGCAGTGCCCCTGGTGAGACGCGCGGTGGCGCTCTTGGGCAAGGCAGCGGCTCGCTGAGCCGGCGGGAGGGATGTCCTTGGCTGTCACCGAGATGAAAGCTGCCGAGGGGAGGAGTCCTGCCGAGCCATAAATTCAGGTGGAACGTGTTCCTTCCTCTCCCTCTGGCTGCACATAGGTAGGGCTGCAGCTTCACCAGATGGTGGGAGTGAAACGTTGGACAGAACCTGCGAACAGGGACCGCGGGACTCTCACCTGATAAATGAGATTGCCGCCCGTTTGTTCACTTATCGGCCAAGAACAAGAACAGCTGCTGTCTAGAACTTTCCATCAGTGAGGGAAGCCTGTGGGCGGAGGTGGCAGCGGGCCAGAGGCGACCAGGGCAGAGTGAGGGCGCCAGGGCCGCGTGAACCTCGATCCTGCAGCGCAGGAGGGGGCCGCCTTGCGCCGGCAGCTCTTTGTTCAGAGGGAGGACCACCGAGCGCCTGCAGAGCGGACTGTTCTGGGCGGATCTGCTGTGGGAACTGTGACTCGTCTTTACGAGGTACAGACTGAACTCACACCTTGGGGTGACCATAAATCCGAGAATATAGCGAGGCCTTGCTCTGTGGACATGTGAAGGCTCGTCTGTGTGCTTCACAGGCCGTCAAAGGAAATTCTTTGCACCGGTTAAAGGGAGCTGGCTGCGGTTTGGTTTTAGCTACACTGAGTAATTGTGATAAAACTAAAAATCTGTGTTGCCTCACCGCGTTTCTGAGTAGACCTAAGTCCTAGTCTCCCTACAGTTCATTGCCTCTGGATTTCCTGGGAACCTCAGATAAAATAGTATCAATGTGAATTAATTTGGGACTGTTTAAAATAGATCTATAATCAAATCGTAAATTTTTTGAAATAAGATCCTGGATGAATGTATATTCTTTTGACAGGTCATTTAATTACTTTAAAATAAGAGTATTTTAAGTTCAAAAAACCCCGTCATAAAGCCAACCCCTGTACCGATGATTAAAATTTGTGAAGCTGGCATCTGGTGACTCGGCTTCCAGCCGTTGGCCTTGTGGAGTTTGCAGCGTTGCAGCCGCTGGCTCCACCCTGGGGGCAGAAAACACAAAGGTGTGGGAGCCGCAGACACCTCTGGGCTGGGCCAGGGAGGCAAGGCCCCGCAGGCGGGCAAAGGGCTGGAATGCTGCTTCCCTTAAACTGTGGTGGTGCCCGGAGGCGCTGAGCGCCCAAGGCCAGCCGCTGCCCACTCCCTCCTGCGCGTGCAACCCCTGCCTCGTGCCAGCACCTGCCGTCCCCTCTTCCCACCGAGTGCTCTGATGTGCTTGCTCTGCCCCGCACACACCCACGACTGTCCGTGCCTCCTGCCCACGCCTGGTGAGCAGACATGAAATATCCCAGTGTCTGGGAGCTCATGACCTCCAATTCCAAGAACTGATGGAAACGTGCGTTCTTATTTGCACCACCTGACAAAGTGAATCCATTAGACATCACACCTGAGACAGCCATCCCTTCCACAGTCCTGAGGTGTCACCACCTAAGGTCACGACTTCTGCCCGAGGGAGATTTCCTGGGTTCTTCCCACTTCTCAGGACAGACGCCCAGAACCAGCGAGTCTCCAGGCGCCAGCAGGGGTTCGTGCTCCCAGCTCTCTCAAGATGCTTCTCTCTGTGCCACCAGACACCACGTCGGTGCGGATGTGAGGTCAGACGTGTAAGCACGTGTCTTCGCCCCCCCCCCCTTTTTCTAGAACATACATCATAGCGGGTCTCCTCCAAGCCCAGTAAGTGCTCGCTCCCTGGGAGCTGGTTGAGGCAGGCAGGTGGAACATCAGAGGCACCGAGACGGGAGCCCCAGAGACAGGGACAGTGGGGGTCGCAGCCGCCATCCCAGGACAGGGTGAGGGTGGGGGAGCTGGGGGTTCCAGCCCAGGGGCCAGGGTGGAGCGTGGCGCCAAGGTAGAGGGCGAGCGAGGGCGGTGGCAGCTGCAGGTGGCAGAGGGGCTCCCAGGGTGAAGACGGAAACGTAGCCGGCCCCAGCCTTCGTCCACATTGTCTCGCTCTGTGCACGCTGCTAATGCCAAATGCACCATCCTCCGACCCCCATGGTCAGAACCGTCCTCGAGGTGGCCTGAGAGGCAGCTGCCAGCTGAGGTGCAGAGCCTCAGAGTGGGGAGGGGCTCAAGCTGGGTACCAGCTCCCACTCGAGAGCAGAGTGGGCTGGACGTCCAAGCTCCAGGGGACACACATGGGGCGCAGCGGGCTGGGGGCCGTGGCTTCAGCAGCGCTGGAGGAGTGAGAGCCTCAGCCGCCACTGGGGTTAATGCAGTTTCCAAACACCCAGCCTGGCTGCTTCCCAGTCTGGGAAGTGCTATGCAGGATGCACATGTCTCGTCAAAGCTCTGCCGGGGCTGAGACAGACGGACAGACAGACTCCACCCAGCAAAGCCTGCAGAGAGCTCGATCCGCTTCCGTGGCCAGAGGGTTGATTCCCTTGACTGGTTCCCACATCCCGAGGGCCTGTGCTGACCCCACGCTCCTCTGCGAACCACACGGGTGATGCCGTTGCCCAAGCACACGTGGAATGCAGCCCCAGTGCTGCGGGCGGGAAATGACCTGACCAGGGTTTGCCGAGCCCAAGATTGGTAAGGTGGAAACAGAGAAAACAGAAAATCATATTATAGAAAACACACTTTGGTGTTTGAAAGGATTGTTCCTAGTGATTAACCAGTAGTAAATACAAACCACACGATAGTTGCTTTGTTGTCTGCGGTGCCAAAATAATTTGGCTGTGAAGTCCTCAGAGTCGGCCTAGTGGAAAACAGTAGTGTTTATCATCGAGGCCCCAAACACAAAAGAAACTGTTGCTTAAGTAAAGGAGATAGTTTGAGTCTCTAAAAATTCAATTTTTCTTTTTCTTAAGGAAATGGCGTCTCGCTCTGCGGCCGGGCTGGAGTGCAGTGGCGCAGCCACAGCCCACGCGGCCGGGGCTCCTGGCCACAGGGTCCTCCCTCCTCAGCCGGCAGCGGGCTGGACTCCAGTGAGCCACCGCGCCCAGCCTGAACATCCGGTTTTTAAATTTAAAATGCTGAACTGGCAGTAACTCTCATGGCTCAGAAATAGAAAGCAGTGAGCAGCTGTCCCACCTACCGCGTCCCCACTGCCCTCTGAGCGGGGTCTTCCTGCGAGCTCCAGGAACTGTTTGCACACGGCGCTAAGTGTCAGCTGTGATCAGCCTCTGTGTGTCTGTAGAGCTTCCTTGTGCACAGATGTGAGCGCGTGTGCTCACGCCTAGCCTACGTCTTTCACACACTCGGTGGCGGATCACGCATGCTGTTCTACTCCTTGCTCTGGTGCCTACGTGCATGTTGGAGAATCTCCGTGTTAGCGCAGGGGGGCGTCTCCACGTTTACAGCTGCGCAGGATCTCGGCATTAGGTGATGTGGATGGCTCCTCCTGATGGACACAGTCATCTAGAATCTCGTGTGGCACAAGAAGCCGGGCACGCGAGTCATTGTGCTCGCATCTTCAGATTCGGTTCCTAGAAGTGAAATTGCCAGGTCTGAGGACAGGCGCCCTTGTGATTCTGTAGACGTGGCCAAACGGCCCCCATGTGGTGGTAAGATCTGCCCTCCCATACGTGAGGGGCTTTTCTCTGCAGCCTCATTAACTGGGCATTATAAAGGGGTTTGGCCTTTGCCAATGTCGTGGGGTTTTCCTGTTATTAATAAGATTAAGCTTCTCTTCATTTTCTTTTCACTGGACCAGCTACTTGAAGTTTTTGCCTATATATGTACTGAGTTGTTGACCTTCTTCCTTACTGATTTCTGTTAAGGATATCGGCTGTGATGTGAGGCTAAAATACTTTTTTTCTCAGTGTCTTCATTTCTTAATTTGCTGATGGTAATTTTTTGTGCACAGGTTTATATTTTTATGTTTAGCTGTCCCTAGAGCATGTATCATTCAAAACCCAACTTTCCATAAGGACATACTGTTTTCTTAAGCATGTGGAGTTCAACAGCATCTTGAATTTATTTAACAAAATACTATAACAGAAGAAACTTAGTGCAGTTAGGCTATTATTTAAAGGCTTACATTGTTCTCTGAGTTTGAAAAAGAATAGATAATTTTTTTTAAACAAAAAAAGCAATTTATTAGTATGCCTTTCTTAAATTCTATCTTGAACAGAGTGGGCATGCCTGGATGGATGAGTAGAGATTGGTAGACAGAGCAGATTAAAAATTGTCACCATGCACACTTTAAAAGCCCTTTCTTAAATAAAGTAAGAAATAAGTGGGAAGTAAGAGATCTAAGCCCACAGATGTCCTTCTCAGGTGGCTGCCTGAGGACGGGTCGCCATGGAAACGGGGCAGCAAGTCCGCTTTATTCCTGAGACACAGTCGTTTCCTAAACTCATTCACCACCTCTCGATCCCGCAGAACCGCATCATGATTTTGTGGTCACTTTGGACCAGGAATAGGAAAAATGTCACCTCCAAGGCACGGAGCCGGTGCTGACCACACAGAGGAAGGAATCTTCAGGCTTTTTACAAATGTTTATCTCCTGGGACATCACGGGGCACAAGGAGAGCAGCCACCGTGTCTGGACTCGTAAATCTCTGGGCGACACCCAATATCCAGGCTACGACGTTGCTGTGTCGTGAGGGGTCTTGCCATGGCCCCAGGCGCCGCGTCTGGGTTATTTATTCCTGTGCCCGACGGAGCCGGTGAACAGCTCGCTGGGGCTGGGGGAGGGGAAGGAACGACCCCAGTTGAGAGCTGCAGGATCCACGGATTTTCCTGTCCTCCTGAGTGTTCGGTGGACAGCTGGCCCCACGGTGCATCCTCCGCTCCCTGGGGCGGAACCGGCAGGGGATGGACCTGACCTGCAGCCACAGAACCTGTGTTCTGGCGCGACGCTTCTGAGCCTTTGTTGCCTCAGAGTTAATTTTTGTTTAAACCAATCAATGGATGTTAACGAGAACATGAGTCTGAAAGTGTCTGCACTGCCACTTTTCAAAAGGGCAGACGTGGCTGACGGTGACAGTGACAGAACTGCCCTGGGAAGAGAGCTGTTCTCCGGCTTCCCCAGTTTCCCCGTTGGCTGACTCTCTCCACGGCTCTGATGTGCCTTGGAAGAGCTCCCGTGTGCGTGGTGTGCGTGGTGGTGCAGGGAACCGCAGGGAGAGTCACACTCAGGGTGGGGACAGGGCAGTCGGGACACTGGCTGTCAGCCAGGCCGGGCCACCAGTGGATCTCGGCCCACTGGCTCCACGTGTTAGGGGGAACCCTGGAGGCGAGAGTACTGTGGGAAGCGCCCACCCAGGGGGCATCTCCCCGTGGGAGCCGAAGAAAGGAGAGAGGCCAAACATGGAAGGGCTTTAGCTCTGTAGGGGCTGCTGATAGGGGACATGGCTGCAGAGACACGTGTGGCTGGCTCAGGTCTGTTGAGGGATCCGTGTTATATCTGACTGCCCGCATGCCGTGGGCCCAGCTCTGTTCCAGGCACTGGCTTCCACGCTCCTACGAAGCTTCCGGTCCTCCCGGGAGCCCTGCGGGGCACACAGACAGTCAGGGGCAGGAGTGTCTGTGATGCTCTGGGCACACGTGTGATTAGGCTACGCCAGGTCCTTTGATTTCCTGCACTCTGGAGGGTTTTAATATGAACGGCCACACATCAGACAAGCAGAACGTTTTATTCAGTCGTCCAAGACCACCCTGTGAACCAGCTCCTGCGCTTGACCATCCTGTAAGAAAGACAGCACTGACATAAAATTCCAGTGAGAATGTAAGTCCTTGCCTTTGGCCTGAATTTCTTTAAGGATAATACAAAACCGGAACACGTGCATGCCGGATTCGAGGACCCGTTTATCAGATGTACCGCCCAGCAGGTGTGGGCCGAGGGGTTGTGCAAGCAGGTGGACTTCATTCATCCTTCTCAGGAAACTGAGCTCCCCTCTCGAACACACACTGCTGCTCAGCCCGGCAGAAGCTGGGACGAGACGGGAATGCACTCCTCTGTATGAAAGGAGCTTGAAAACGTTCGCTGCAAACTGAAACAATTTCCCTGATAGAAACGTGCCCACAAACAGCTGCTGCCACCCCTGAACCATCCTGGGCTTCCCGAACATGCCCAAGGGAAGCCGTCGGGAGACCCTTCCAACATGGAGCTCCCTTCCTCAAGCAAGGGAAGTCGAGGTTTCCAAATTTGGAAAGGGCCGTCCACACCGCCCTGCCTCCCAGCCCCCTCCTCAGTGGAATGTTTGAACAGGCACCAATAACTCACTCCCTAACAGCCCAGGTAAGGTTTTAAAGGAGAACAGGTGGGCCCACACAAAGATAAACTCCTCCCGGAGCAACAAGTGATCAGAATCTTGTAATTTAGTTAAAGTTTGTCTTGTCCACTCGCTGGGTACGCAGCACCCATGTCCACGCGGCCTGCCGCCGTCTCTCCCCTCACCATAGTCGTCACGTTTCCTGGTCTGTGCTCCAGCCCGCAGATCTCCCCGCCTTCCGCCACTGCGGCCTCAACTGCCAGGGCCAGAGTCCAGGAAGATCTGGGTTCACCGGCCCTGTCTCTTCTCCATGGACGCGGGGGTTTCCCAGTGTCTTGGGGTTGGAGTGTTTGGCAGCCCTGGGAGTTAGTCTGCGTTTCCCCAGAGGGAAGGGGAAGGACTCCTCCCAGCATCCTGTTTCATCCTCCAGCTCATGACGACAGCTCTGGCCGGGGACACAGCCCAGCTGTGCCAGTGCCCCTGTTCATCCACAGGAGCATCAGCGTTTCCTCTGTCCTCAGGCTTTGCCAAGAGCGCTGCCCTGGGCTGGCTCCGCAGGGTGCACCGCGGCTCCTGGGCTCAGGGCAGCGGCACCTCTGCGTGGAGGGAACGCCGCCCTCCCGCCTCAGCCCCAGTCGGGGCTGCACCCCCGGTTCCGTGGGCCACCTTTGTCTAGCGCTGGGCCAGAGAAACAGAAACAAGAGCCACCTCGTGGGGCCTCGGAGGCAGGATGCTTTTCACTCGTGGCAACATGCAACGTGGTGCGCACACAGACAGATGTATGGGCTGTTCCAGCGCAAGCAGAGCCCCGAGGGGCAGGGCGGAGCGGCCAGGGCGCTGGCACAATGGTGCACAGTTGTCTTGGCGGGAGCTTGCTCTCTGCTCAGGGTCTGATCTTCCTGAGAAGAGCCGCAGGCCGTGGGGTGCCGTGGGGCTCTGGCCTGCACACAGGCTGGCTCTGACTACGCGCGCAGACCAGGCCGGTGACCTACGTGCTTCACCTGTCTTCAGACTGGACAGCCACCGTCCCGGCCCAAACGGAGGGCAGCTGTACCGGCTGTGGTTGGTTTCCAAATTGTCCCCTGTGTTCTCAAGGGAGGAGGGACTCCACAACAGCCGTGGGCCGCAAAGCTTTCTCCTGCCGAGGGAGCCAGCCCTGCCCGAGTCCTGCAGCCCAATGCTCTGCCAGCCAGGAGGAGGTGGCCGTCGGGGACCAGCTCCCACCAACCATGGCTGTGGACCCCTGGCTGGACACAGCGGGGCAAGAGGCTGCCCCAGAAACACTCGGGGCTGCAGGAGGTTTGAGGTGGGCTTCAAGGTTGGCGTTTCTGTGGCAGAATCCCTTGCAGGTCATGCTCTGCCATGCTCCGGTCAGTCTCCCCAGGCACCGTGCAGTCCCTGCGCACCCAGGGCCTTCCTCCCCCAGGTGGTTTGATTGTAGTCACCTGCTCAGTTGTACCCGGCACGTCCTCCTCAGTCACCTTCCCGGCACACGAGGGTCCCTCCTTCTTGGCAGCCTCCATCTCAAGTGAGCGCCGCCCGCCACAGGAAACGGGTGACTCATGACCACTTTCCTGCCCATTCACAATGTCATGCTGACACGGGTGCCTCTCTGCAGCGATGGTGGCTGCCTGCCGCCCTGCACTTTGCACCTGTGTGAGATCTTCCCCTGGAAGGCAGAGTCGTGCCCTACACTCAGTCCTCACTCTAGAGGTGGCTGGCAGGCAGCGACCGTCCTCTCCACTGAGCAGAGGGCATCGCTCTGGGGCAGCGACAGGCAAGAACTCACTGCTGCTTGGGGGGCCCTCGGTGGGGCGCTGCCTCGTACGCAGCCTTTACGGCAGTCCTGCCACGCGGGGCCACCCAGCGCTGCTGAGACTCCCCTGAATTCAGTGGGTCAGCACAATGAAGTTTATCTCTTGCATCGCCATCGAACGCTGATTCCATGGCCAGTGGCCATGCAGGGACTCGGGCCTCTTCCGTCTCTGGCCGCTCCCTCCCCAAGGGCAGGGCCAGCAAGCGTTTCCCACAAAGGGCCAAATGATCCTGCTCTTCTCTGCGTCCATGAGAACAGCCACAGTGTGTCAGCACGTGGGCATGTCTGTGTCCTGACAGAACCGTATTCACAGTGCGGACCGTGGGCTGGGGCAGGCTGGGCTCCGTGGCTGCGTGACCTCTCTTCTAGTTCTTGTCTCTGAGAATTTGCCTGCTCCGGGGACCTCGCGTAAGTGGAGTCACACAATATTTGTCCTTCTGTGATGGGCTCATTTCACCGAGCGTGATGTCCTCGAGGTTCCTCATGTCATAGCAAGTGTCCAACGTTCACTCCTTTTTATGGCTGAATAATCCACACTGTGTGGACAGACCATGTTCTGTTTACCGTCTCGTCTACAGATGGGCTTGGTGTCGTTCCACCTTTCTGTTGCTGTGAAAATGCCACCGTGGATACTGGCGTGTGAGTACCTGTGTCCGATTTCAGTTCCTCTGGGTGGACCTAGGAGTTAGTGTTGTCAGGTTGCTGGATCAAACTGCTGGATCATGTGGCAATTCTGTTTAATTTTTTGAGGAGCTGCCAAACTTTTCCACAGCTGCACCATTTAATCTTCCCTTAAGTAACATTCTCATCCACATCCACCAACACGTGGTAGTTTCCATTTGTTTTAAAAAAATTTTGTTATAGCCACCTTATCAGGAGTGAAGTGGCATCTCATTGTGGTTTGGACTTGCATTTACTTACGAGTAATGATGCTGAGCATTTTTTAATGTGCTCATTGGCCATTTTTATATCCTCTTTGGGAAAGTGTCTATTCAAGATCTTTGCCCATTTTAAAATTGATTTTTATTTCTGTTGTTGAGTTGTAGGAGTTCTTGACATATTCTGGATATTAATCCCTTTATCAGATATATGATTTGTACATATTTTCTTCCAATCTGTAGGTTGTCTTTTTGCTTTCTAGATAGATTCCTCTGATGCACAAAAGTTCTTAATTTTGATGAAGTCCAGTTTTTATATTTTTTTCTTTTGTTGCCTTTGCGTTTTGTGTTATATCAACATTACTTTTTTCACAGTGCATTTTCCCTGTTTGTATTGTTACCTCTGTCGTGTATCGAAACTCCAGAAACGTGTGTGTCTGTTGCTGGGTTCTCCATTCCCTTCCGTCCTCTCTTTGCTTTTCCCTGCACCACTCTCGTCACAGCACTGGGATTAGTCTCACGCCACCATCCCCTCCACATCTCCTCCTCCTCCTTTAAAATGCTTCGTGCTATTTTTAACTCTTTGCGCTAATACAATTCAGGATAAGCTTGTCAAGTTCCTTATAAATCTGGCAGGAATTCTGACGGGAATGGCGTTTAACTCACAGGCCATATTCACCATATTAGTATTAACACCCATGAACATGGCATATTCTCCATTTATTCAAATCTCTTTATGTTCTTCAATGTCTTAAACATTTCATCCTCAAAGGTCTTGCATCCTTTTTTAGACTTATTACTGTTTTTAAAATAGCATTTGTATAATTGCTAATGATGTCTTTTATTCCTATTGCTTTTTCTATTATTGGGTGTAGGGACACTACTAGTTTTGGTAAATTGATCTAAATAACTTCCCCCTTTTCTTTTTTCTTTTTAATTTCTTTTCTTTTAAAATTTACCCTAAAATTGTAACACACATCTCACTGTAATTTTATGTTTAACAAATCTGAAATTGCTCAGTATTTCTGTCCTTCTGAACAGGAAAAGACCTCAGCATTTTTAAGTACCTACATTTAAACGTGAAATTGGTTACTGATTTTCTACGTTCCATACTCGATCTGACTTATTGCCGTGGATCAGTTTCTGTGCCCACCGTTGTCCTCACGTCACCTGGGTGCCCTCAGGCGTTAGTATTCTTCTTGTCCCAAACAGATGACGTTAGAACAATGGTGAGCACAGTCCCTTTATAATCCTTCTGTGGAGGTTTGGAAGTGGGGGACACTCCTAGTTTTTGCATTTCTGAGAATATCTTTGTCCTCATTCTTAAGTGGCAGTGTGGCTGCATATAAAGCGTTAGGTTCACATTACTTCCCTTTGACACCTGGGTGACCTCACTGGCGCTTTCCCAGGTGTCTCTGCATGACGGGTGCCGCTGCCACTGCGTCACCTCCACGCTGCGCCCTCTGGTGTCCACGGGCTCCCTCCTCACCGTGTGCCCCGTGTCGCCGTGACGGCCTCCGTGTCGTCTTCTTGGTACTTGGGGGTCCTGTTGGTCCAAGGACACCTCTTTAACTATCAAAAATTCCCAGCTATTATTTTTTAAAGTATTACTTTATTATTCCCTAAGATGCATACTGGAATCTCTCACTTTTCCTTCATGTCTTTCAACGACTTTTTCATAATTTTTAAAATTTAAATTTTCCCATTTTTCAAGGTACTAAATTTCTCTGTTTGTGTTCCCCCTGAAGTTGATTCTGTCTATTCAGTTTTTAAAAAATTTTAAAGCTTACATTTTCAGTTCTAAGATTTCCAATTGGTACTTGTCCCTATCCGCCTGCTTTTAAAAGTGTGTTTTTATTTAACACTTCTGTGTTTTTAGAAATGGCTTCTATTTCTTCCTGTGTATCTTTGAGCACCGTAAACACACCCGCCTCGCCCTGCCGGACCGCCCAGCGGCCGGGTCCCTGCAAGGACCTCGCGCCTTCGCCCCGCGTCTCTCTGGCATCCGCGTCCTGCGTGTTCCCTGCCGTCCGGTTCGCCGGGCTGCTGCGAGTGGAATTTTCCCTCCTCCTTTAGGCCAGTTCGCGGCTGCGGCTGCTCCTCCCCGGCAGCTCCCGCCCATCCGCCGCGTCTGGCGAAGAACGATTTGCGCCGCGCGGGCGACGCCGAGACTCCGCCCCGTCGCGCAGTCGCAGTGGGGGCTCCGGCACCGCGTTCCCGCCGCGCCGCGACCCGGGTCTGCCTGGCGGTGGCGGCCTCCGCGCTCCCGCTGCTGTTTCCTGCTGCACTTCCGGTCCCCAGAGAAATTGTGTTGTTTTTGAGCCGGACTCCCTGTCAGGTTTTTTTTTTTTTTTTTTACTTTTTAATATTTTTTCCGTCACCCGTTCGGGTCCCCGGGAGCGTGTCGAAGCGCGGCCTGTGCAGCCGTGCGACTGGAACCCGAGACGCAGCCCCCTCGCGCGACCCGAGTCCCCACGTCAGGTTAAACTCCTCTTCGCACCCCGACCCGCCCGGCGCCCGCCCGTGGCCCCCGGACCCGCGCCCTCTCTCCGCCGGGAGCGCGGGGGCCGCCGCCCAGCCGTGGGAGCCCCGCGGCCTCGTGCCAGCTCCAGCGGCGCCTCACTGCCTCCGCTTCTCTCAAAGACAGAACGTTCTGGAAGTGCGAGGGCGCCGCCTTCGGAAATTGAAGAAGAGGCGAGCGGCAGCGGCAGGTGAGACGCGCCCTCCGTGGCGGGGCGGGGACGGCTGGGGAAGAGCCCGGCCGAGAGCGGCGGCGCCTGCACATGGCTCCGATCCGCGGCGGCCGCTCGCCCTGCTCCCTCGGGGATCCGCCGGGTTAGCTGAGGGGCTGACTCGGCCTCCCCGAACGGAAGCCGGGCCGGAAAACACCGCGGCAGTCGCCTTCGTTTGGCCTAAGAACCCTGCGGCCGGCACAGATGTTTCCCCTCCCAGGGAGGGAAGCGTTTCTGGCGCACCCTGTCCGTTTCTCTCCTCCGAGGGTCTTGGTTACTGGGAGAGCCCACGGCTCATCTCCTTGGCCGGGCCGAGTCCCGCTCGTCTCTCGTCGCCGTGAAGCGGTTCTCTCCCGCCAGCCGCGGCCGGGCCTGGCTGCGAGGCAGCGCGTGGTGGGTGTCAGGATTCTGATAGCGCCTTTTCCTTCCAACTGTCTCCAGCCACGGACGGCACTCTGCCATTAGAAATGAGTCCCTGGACACGCGGC
>RJWJ010027832.1:0-21691 GCA_004363605.1 Indri indri
GTGCTCTCCTCCTTGCACAGGGCTGATCAGCGCTAACAGATTCTTGGGTCTGGGCCCTACTTTTCAAGATCAAATGCAAACTTTCCTTCTGTTATGACAACACAACAATTACCTCATCCTTGTTACAATGGAACCTGAGAGACAACTCTTCCTCCTACCCCTCATCAGTGAATTCCATTCCAGTTGTTTCTACTTCAAAATCAGCCTGATTGACTTTGAAAGGCTCCTGGTATTCTTCGTTGTGTTTAGAAGACATGTAGTCTCCTTTATAAAAAAATGAGAAACACTCAAGTAACAATTTTATAAGCACAAACCATCTCTCCAGGTTGGCTACTTTTTATTAAACTCCATTCTCTGTTGATTCTTAATAATTTGAATTTGAGAGGCTCTTTCTGACCTTGTCCCCAAATGTACCCTTTGCAGGGCCTTGTAGATTCCTTCAGATTGCAGAGTCACCCCATACACATGTGGGAAATAAAAATGTGAATAATGGGGGTGAATCTGCCTACCATTCCACTCAGTAAGTGAGTGAGAGTTGTGAGACTTGAATCTGCTGTTCACTTAGGTGATCTCAGTTTCTGTGTGCTTGTCATACATAGTGTATTTCATCACCTTAAGTGTGTTTCTGGTGTTTAAGTATACATATTTTTAAGGTAACAAGACCCTAAACACAAGCCAGCTACTTAATCTGCTGCTCAGTTGAATAAATAAGGATCTGTTCCAACACTGGCCTTATTGATAGACATTATGTAGATCTTTAACATGGAGCCTTTATAAATGATTTTCAAGGATAATTTGGACTATATGTGATTTTTCCTTAAATGTTGAATTCCCTTTAGAATATTGCCTCAACATAAAACGCAATTTAACTGTACCAACTATAATCTGCCAGCTCAAAAAACTGGTATTTGGCCTCTACTAGCTGGGGATATCATACCCCTGATTTCTGCTGGGTCTTCTTTGTTAGCCCTTCTACTCCTGTCTCAGAAGGTTAATCCTGCTTTGCCTGAAGAAATTGTAATGGCCTTCCTTAAGGTAGTTTCCTTGCAAGGCACTGCTGATTCTCCTTAGGACCTACCCCACAACCATTCTTTGATTCTAGACATATAGCTAGACTCAAGTCCCAGGAGGCCTTGAAGGGTAATGTTCTAAGCATGATCCTGGAGGGACTGTGCTACACACCAAAACAGCTGCATGATTTTCTCAATTTTTACAGAAAGAAATCTGGGGAATACGTGTGGGAGTGGACATTAAGGATGTGGGATAATGTTGGAAGGAACAGGAAATCGAATCTGACTGACTTTATTAAAATGGGCCCACTAAGCAGAGATTATGGATTTAGTGTTTTAGCTTGAGGTTTTAGAAAGGGCTCTAATAGTTTGGTTGGTTGGCTGGCTGAGACATGGACCAAAAGGTGGCCTACACTAAATGGACTTGAAATGCCAGAACTGCCTTGGTGTACTATAAAGGAAGGGATCCAAAGACTTGAGAATATTGGAATGTTAGGGTGGATATATCACTTAAAATCCCTTCACCCATGCTAGAAGGATAAACCTTTCACCATGACTATGAGAAATAAATTTGTGAGGGGAACCATAGCATCTTTGAAGAGTTCTATGGTTGCTCTTCTTTGTAGGTCAGAAATTACAGTGGTAATTGCTGCCACCAAACTGGAATCCCTAAATACAATGCAGATAATTGGATCATGGGGTTGCAGGGGCCAATTGGTGGAATTTAATCATCAGAGACAAGGTGAGTGTAGTTACCATAATGAACGGTCAAAGCAATAATCAAAATAGTGTAATTTTCTGAGATCTTTGGCAGTGGCTAATTGATCATCATGTCCCTAGAAAAGAAATACGCCATCTACTAAATTTTTTCTTGATCTGTATCAATATGAGAGTTCTAGTTTGAGAAAACAACATCTAACTTGAATCACCAAAACAGATTCTCACTGTCCAATCAACTCTCGGACTTAAGCCAGTTGACAGACCCAGAACCCCTGGAACGAAGTGGAGTCCTCATGTGTCCTCATGAGGAAGAATCTTGTCATATTGACAGTCATATTGACTATTAATCTTTTTCCCAGCCTTCCCCAAAAGAGCCTATGGCCATTTATCAAGTGGCTATGCATTGGAGAAAAAGAAATAATCAAACATTTGGGGTATTACTTGACACTGAATTGATGCCAATTCCAGGAGACCCAAAACATCAGTGTGGTCCACCAATTAGAGTAGGGGCTTATGAAAGTTGGGTGATCAGTATAGTTTTAGCTCAGGTCTGTTTCACAGAGGGTCAAGGGGCTCCCCAACTCATCCTGTGGTTATTTCCCCATTTATTGCATAAATGGAATAGAGGTACTTACCAACTGGCAGAATTGACACATTGGTTCCCGGATTGTGGACTGAGGGCTATAACGGTAGAAAAGACTAAGTGGGAGCCACTACAACTGTCTCAGCTTAGGAATATAGTAATATGAAAGCAATGCCACATTCCTGGAGGGTTGACAGAGATTAGTGCCACCACCAAGGACTTGAAAGATGCAGCGTGGTGATTTCTACCATATCCTCTTCAACTCACGTATTTGGACTATGCAAAAAGCAAATAGATCTTGGAGAATGACAATAGATTATTATGAACTTAACTGCAATTACAGCTGCTGTTCCAGATGTGATTTTGTTTCTTGAGCAAATGAACACATATTCTGGTACCTGGTATGTAGCTATCGATCTGGCAAATACTTTTTTCTTGATCCCTACCAGTAAAGGCCACCAGAAGCAGTTTGCTTTCAGCTGACAGTGACAGCAATATATCTTCACTGTCCTGCCAGAGGCATGTCAACTCTCCAGCCCTATGTCATAATTTAGTCTGAAGGTACCTTGATCACCTTTCCCTTCCACAAGACATCACACTGGTCCATTATGTTGATGATACTATCCTGACAGGATCTAGTGAACAAGAAGTAGCAACTACTCTAAACATATCGGTAATACGTGTCAGAGGGTAAAAAATAAATCCAACAAAAATTTAGGGGTCTTCCAACTCAGTGAAATTTCTAGGTGTCCAGTGGTGTTGGTGGGGAATATTGAGATACCACTTCTAAGGTGAAGGATAAGTTGTTGCATCTGCTCCCTCCTACATCCAAAAAAGAAGCACAAGACCTAGTGGGCCTCTTTGGATTGTGGAGGCAACATATTTCTCATTTGGGTGTGCTACTCTGATCCACTTGCCAAGTAACCTGAAAAGCTGCTAGTTTTGAGTGGGTTCAAAAGAATGCTCCACAACAGGTTCAGGCTGCCATGAAAGCTACGCTGTTACTTGGGCTAGGTGATTCAGCCAATCTGATGGTGCTTGAAGGGTCGGTAGCAGATAAAGATGCTGTTTGAAGCCTTTGTAAGGCCCTGTATGTGAATCAAGTGCAGGCTCTTAAAATTTTGAAGGGAAACACTACC
Organism: Indri indri; assembly: GCA_004363605.1. Taxonomy (NCBI): domain Eukaryota; kingdom Metazoa; phylum Chordata; class Mammalia; order Primates; family Indriidae; genus Indri; species Indri indri. The sequence continues at coordinate 3,453 of RJWJ010027832.1, forward strand.
ATCCTCTCTGGATAACTACTTTATTTTCGAAAAACAGCTTTGGGTTTCCTATTGGGCCTTAGTAGAGACTGAACACTTAATAATGGGTTACAAAGTTACCATGCAACCTGAACTGCTCATCATAAACTAGGTGTTATCTGGCCCACCAAGCTATAAAGTTGGCCACATACAGCAACACTCCATTATCAAAAAGGGTGGTATATCACGCCTGTAATCCTAGCACTCTGGGAGGCCGAGGCGGGTGGATCGTTTGAGCTCAGGAGTTCGAGACCAGCCTAAGCAAAAGCGAGACCCCGTCTCTACTAAAAATAGAAAGAAATTACTTGTACAGCTAAAAATATATAGAAAAAATTAGCCAGGCATGGTGGCACACGCCTGTAGTCCCAGCTACTCGGGAGCCTGAGGCAGGAGGATTGCTTGAGCCCAGGAATTTGAGGTTGCTGTGAGGTAGGCTGATGCCATGGCACTCTAGCCCGGGCAGCAGAGTGAGACTCTGTCTCAAAAAAATAAAAAATAAAAAAATAAAGTCAATGGAACACTATAATAACTCAATTCAGGCAGGACTACTAATGGCCCAGACCCTTCAGGAATGAAGATTTGAGACATCTCCACTAGCCGAAGAATCATCATTAGCTGAGGGCAAAGGGAATATGGAATGAATAGTGGAAGAAGGTAGTTATAATACCAGCTATGAGCATGTGACCAGTCTCAGAAATAAGGACTATGATAGTTTTGAGTATTTCTTTCTTAGTTTGTTTTCTTCTTTTATCCCTTTATCACCTAACGTAAGATGTATTAATAATAGTTAATAATAATATAATAATAATTAATAATAGTTTACATTACACCATTTAAGTTACAGGATATCAAGGAGAAGAAAAAGTCCAGAAGAAAACTTTACATCCTTTTCTGGGGGCAGGGTTAGTATCTTTTTGTATGTACATAGGATAGTTAGGTGAAAGAATGAATTTGTTATTTTCTTTGTTTTGTGGTTAAGCATGGTTTAAGGAGATGTGTGTGGGCACCAAATTGACAAGGAGCAGACTCTGATGGTCATTTTTATGTGTCAACTTTGGTAGGCTATAGTACCCAGTTATTCAATCAAACACTAATCCAGGTCTTGCTATGAAGGTATTTTGTAGATCTGATTAACATCTATAATTAGTTGACATTATGTAAATGAGATTCTCCTCGATAGTATAGGTGGGACTTATTGAATCAGCTGAAGGGCCTCAACAGCAGGACCAAGGTTTTCCTGAGGAACAAGAAGAAATTCCATCTGTGGCCTGCAGTATCAGCTCCTGCCTGAGAGTTTCCAGCCCACCGTTCCTAATGGCCTGTGCTCCAAATTTTGGACTTGCTTAGCCAGCCCCATAATTGCATAAGCCACATAGAAATATATCTTACTGGGGTTTGTTTCTCTGGTGGAACCCTGACTGGTACAAGGTTCTTAATGGAAGTTATAATCCATTCAGTCATAGGCGCCAGTCTCACATAGGAAGATATATTCAGCTGTGTTTCTTCTTAATTTTGGCAGTGCTGTGGGTTATCAGTAACACATGGTATTATGGTTTTTCGCAGCATGGAATATGGTGAGTTCAAGAATTTGGGGGCTGATAAGAAAATACATGATCATGAGGTGGCAGTAACACACAACAAACTTTATTTGGGTGTTGCTTGGACAGGTTGTGTTAGAGGGGAAAGTCCCTCACAGCAGGAGACCTTCCAGAGACAGGCACAGGAACACTATTCAGAAAGGCAAGAGAACCAGCGACTAGGGGAGAGGGGATTTACGTGTTTAAGTGATGTTGCTCAGCAGCGAGATGGGGAGTCTCTTGGTTAGAGAGCTCCTAGAGAGCTCCAAAGGGCAGCAGAAACTTTGTCTTTTTATATTTCCAGGGTTTGTCTCATCTATGGCTAGCAGATGTTGGGTGCGATTTTCTGGGACATACAAAATTAGGCAGATTCTAGATGGCTGGAAATCTGCTTACCTGGGCTATATTTAAAGCAATTAGATGTGCAAAACTTTAGGTTTGGTACTGACAGGCTTTTAATCTAAAGGTCCTAGCCTGCTGTGAAGTAAATGATATAGAGGCCAATACTCAGGTGCCGTTTTTAGCTCATCACAATCCATCCTCTGGGTCCATGTTGTTTTGTAATCTAAGTTGTATGCCATTTTGTAATGCCTGAGTTTGGAGTCAGCAATGAAGTATCCTAAAGACCCAGAGTCCTATAAAGCACAAACTAGAACTTGAAAGCCTGTTCACAGCCAGTCTGCCCATTTAGTGGGAAAGGGCTAGGACAATCGATCAGAAAAGGAGAATATTTTTATTTGTTCAATTGGTTCAGTCAGTAAAGTGACATTATGGCCCCTTTGGTACATGTCACTGACTATCTGTAAAACTTGGTAATTTATATGTAACCACATGAAGCAAGATGTGTTAGTAAGTGTGCAAAGACCACCCCACACCATACCCCCTGCTTTAGCAGCCAATAAACAGTCTAGATCTATGCATTTATCTAACACTGTGGTCCCTAAAGTATGGAGAGATTTTGCCAAAGATACCAGTCCTTGGGCCGTTTGCTTAATTTGTGTGGATAATTTCTTGGACATGGCTATCTATGTCTCTTTTATTTGTTGTATGGTGTCCTGCACTTATGCTGTTCCTATTGTCCCCCAAATTAGCAATTTTAGGGTGGTTAGTACCAGGGGAAGTATTGGGAAAGCTTGTGACATTGGAAGGTTGCACTTAGCATAGTTTGTGGGGGCAAGTACTTCGGAAGTTCTGCTACTGAGGAAAAAAATCTCTTGGAACTTTGAGTCAAACACAAGTGGGGAAAATATCATCCAGGATCAGACAAGGGAAAATTTGTGATAGGGGAGTCATTTGATTTCCTTGCAGGTCCACCAGGCTTCCTCTGCCACCTATATTCTCTGTATTCCTATGAAGGTAAATTTGTATGGCTTAGTGCAATTCCAGGTTGTGTTAATAGCTATTATAATGTTAGAGTCCAGCAAGCTTGGGTGTTACCTGCCTTGCACTCAGCACCTAGGTCAACAACACCGGTTATGGGCTCAGTCCACTTTTGCCCATATATTTGTATGAGATTAGCCTCTGAATGTTGTTGTTGGATGTCAATGGTTAGGAGAATAGGCTCCTCTTGATAAGTGAGGTTTGGCGGAGAGCTTGGCCAGGGAGAGGTATTATGCTATGTGTACTTAAATCAGGTTGGAAGCAAGCTCAGTATGGTGTTAGATCTCCATCTTATGTATTGCTATGGTTTGCTTTGGTGGGCAATTGTATGTTCCTACTTGCCCAAATCGATATACATTGGTACTTGGATTCCCTGCCAATTGACAGCAGTAAAATAGCATCATTGTGTTCTCGTGGGCATGGGGTGGGTTTTGTATTAATAGATGCTCTCAGTAATTACAAAAAAGTTAATTTAACAGCACACCAAATTAGATCCTGAACTGTGAGGCACTCACACATAGGATTCTCACAGATAAGCCAAGTTATTTCAAAAATAGTTATCAATTATACTGCACATTTGGGCAATTCTGTCCCTGTTTATTGCACTGTTGCTATGTTTCAGTGGAGGACCATAACTTTCATTCTAGGAAGAAGTTTCATAGGATGGCCATTTATATAGCTTTAATAGCCCCAGGGGTTGCCCCTTGGGAGATGGCAGTGTGACTACACCAATAAATTTCCTCTCGAGTTAGCTTCACTACTGGGCTTCTCATTATTGCATCTATCTTCTGTAAGAATGGATATCTGTTTTGTAAAGAGCTCCCAGAGGAGTAGCGTTGGGTGGCAGTTTCCCTTAAATATTTCCAAGTCCTTATTAACTGTGGTCTTGGTAGGACCAGAAAATTTTGTAATGGCTGTAACCAAGCAGTTGGTCAATTTGGGTGGAGAAACTCCCATCCAGAGAGAGGTTATATTTCTTCATGAGATTAAATGAGTTTTATATAAATTGTCTTTGCTTTAACATTCAAAAACTACAATTATCTATTGCAAACAGCCAGCATTGCAATTGTTAAAGAGTTTGCTTTTATTGAAGGCTATATAAACCTTGTAGTTGGTATTGTGAGAGGTTAGCTTATGGAAGAATTCCCAAGATAGTGGTTGTCTTTGATATTTTAGATATGCCTTGGCCCAAGCAATATTATGTGGTATACATTTCCTTCCTTGGATATTGATTAGTAGCCAGGGAGGGTGTATTGTTCAGGGTTCTCTAGAGAAACAGAATCAACACAATATATATGTATGTGCATGTGTGCATGTTGTTGGGGGAGAGAGAGAGAGAATTATTTTAAGGAATTGTCTCATGTGGTTGTGGAGGCTTGGCAAGTCCAGAATTTGATGGGGTAGGAAGGCAAGCTGAAGACTCAGGGAAGAGTTGCAGTTTGAGTGTAAAGGCAGTCAGCTAGCAGAGTTCCTTCTTGCTCAGGGAAGGTCAGTCTTTATTCTATTAAGGCCTTCAACTGATTGGATGAGGCCTACACATACTATAGAGGGTAATCTGCTTTACTCAAAGTTCACCAATTTTTTCCAATTTAATTTAATTTATTTTTAATTAACAAATAAAAATTGTACAATTTATCATGTACGGCATGTTGTTTTGAAATATGTATACATTGTGGAGTGGCTAAATCAAACTAATTAACATATGTATTACCTCACATACTTATCATTTTTTGTGGTGAGAACACTTAAAATCTACTCTCTCAGAAACTTTCAATAATATAATACATAGTTATTAACTTTATTTATTTATTTATTTATTTTTTTCGAGATAGAGTCTCACTCCATTCCCCGCGCTAGAGTGCTGTGGCATCGGCCTAGCTCACAGCAACCTCAAACTCCTGGGCTCAAGTGATCCTCCTGTCTCAGCCTCCCGAGTAGCTGGGACTACAGGCATGCACCACCATGCCCGGCTAATTTTTTCTATATATTGTTAGTTGTCCAGCTAATTTCTTTCTATTTTTTCAGTAGAGACAAGGTCTTGCTCTTGCTCAGGCTGGTCTTGAACTCCTGACCTCAGACGATCCACACACTTTGGCTTCCCAGAGTGCTAGAATTACAAGCGTGAGCCACCGTGCCCGGCCAGCACAGTTATTAACTTTAATAACCATGTTGTATAATAGATCAGTGGTCCCCAACCTTTTTGGCACCAGGGACTGGTTTCACGGAAGACAGTTTTTCTATGGACTGGGGAGGGGAGGGGAGGGGACGGAGCTCAGGCAGTGATATGAACGATGGGGAGCGGCTGTAAATACAGATAAAGCTTTGCTCACTCCCATCCACCACTCACCTTGCGCTGTGCAGCCCAGCTGCTAAGTTTCATGGAAGATAATTTTTCCATGGATGGGGGGGGAGGGGGGAGGAGCTCAGGCAGTGACTCGGCCTGGGGGTTGAGGACCATGGCAATAGACCTCTTCAAGTTATTCTTCCTATCTAACTGAAATTTGGTATCCTTTGACTAATATCTCCCGAACCACCCAACCAGCCCACAGCCAGATAACCACCATATTACTCTCTATTTCTGAATTCAACTTTTTTAGATTCCACATATGAGTGAGATCATGCAGTATTTGTCTTTCGGTGCCTGTCTTATTTCATTTAACATAATGTCCTCCAGGTTCATGTTGTCACAAATGACATGATTTCCTTCTTTTTGAAGGCTGCATAGTATTCCATTATGTGTATATATATACCAAATTTTCTTTATCCATTCATCTGTTGATAAACACCTAGGCTGATTCCATATCTCGGCCATTGTGAATAGTGCTGCAATGAACATGGGAGTGCTGGTATCACCTCGGGGTACTGATTTTATTTCTTTTGATTTATCTACCCAGAAAGGGGATTGCTGGATCATATGGAAGTTCTATTTTTAATTTCTTGAGGAACCTCCATACTTTTTTAATACTGGCTGTACTAATTTTCTTTCCCACTAAGAGTATACAAGGGTTCACTTTTCTCCCCATCCTCTCCAACTTGTTATGTTTCATCTTTTTGACAATAGCCATTCCAACAGGTGTGAGGTGATATCTCATCATGGTGTTAATTTCTATTTTTCTAATGATTAGTGATTTTGAGCACGTTTTCATTGGTCTATGTGTTGGCCGTTTGTATGTCTTCTTTTGAGAAATGTCTATTCAGATCTTCTGCACACATTTTATTAATGTTTTTATTTTTAATTATTATGGGTACACAATATATACGAGGTCTGTCCAGAAAGTATCCAACCACATAATATGAAAAATAGAGACATTTATTGAAGAAGATACAAGAAACATTGTACAGAGGACAATGATGCCTTATTCCCCTTCAAAGTAGGCACCATGGAAGCTCACACAGTTCTCCCAGCATTTCTTAACCTAACCCGTACACTTTCAACATTCTCGGGTGTTCTGCTTGTTGCAGGCCTTCCAGAATGTGGATCACTTTCAACAGATTCTTGATCATCTTTGAAGCATTTGTGCCACACTTTTATTTGCATTGCACTCATTGCATCACCCCCAAAAGCCTTCTGAATCATCCAAATAGTTTCCACAGAGGAATGTTCAAGCTTAACGCTAAATTTGATGCAGATTCGTTGCTCTACTCACTCTACTCACTCAATGCAACAGCCACACAGTACACATGCTCACTCAACCATATCTAGCGCCCCACTGATTAGTACAGTGAAGTCGTCATTGTTCACACATACGCATTACAGTCTACTCTCCTTGGCTGCCAGGTTACATCAATGTCGCACAAACTGTTCTCGTTATATTAACAATGACTGGATACTTTTCAGACAGTATATATGGGGTATATGCGATGTTTTGATACAGGCATACAATGCATAATCATCAAATCTAGGTAATTGGGGTATCCATCACCTCAAGCATTTATAATTTCTTTGTGTTAGGAACATTCCAATTCCACTCTTTTAGTTATTTTAAAGTATACCATAACTTATTGATGACTGTAGCCACTTTGTTGTGCTATCAAATATTATTCATTCTATCTACCTAACTATTTTCTGAACCCACTCCCTGCTACCGTTCTCAACCTCTGGTAACCATCATTCTACTCTTCATCTCCACGAGATCAACTGTTTTAATATTTAGCTCCCACATATGAGTCAGAACATTCATGCTTTATCTTTCTGTGCTTGGCTTATTCCACGTAACATAATGTTCTCCAGTTCCATTTATGTTTTTGCAAATGACAGGATTTCATTTATTGTGGCTGAATAATATTCCATTGTGTATATTTACCACATTTTCTTTATCCGTTCTTCTGTTGATGGACATTTAGGTTGATTCCAAACCTTGGCTATTGTGAACAGTGCTGCAATGAATATGAGAGTGCAAATATCTTTTTGAAATAATGATTTCCTTTTGGTTATATACCTATGGGTGGGATTTCTAGGTCATATGGTAGCTCTATTTTAGTTTTTTGAGGCACCTGCATACTGGTTTCCATAGTGGCTGCAAAAATGTACACTCCTACCAACAGCATATGAGGGTTCTGCTTTCTCCACATCCTCACCAGCATTCACTATTGCCTGTCTTTTTGATAAAAACCATTCTAACTTGGATGAGATGATATCTCATTGTAGTTTTGATTTGCATTTCCCTGATGACTAATGGTGTTGAGCATTTTTCCGTATGTCTGTTTGCCATTAGTATGTCTTCTTTTGAAAAATGTCTGTTCAAATCTTTTGCCCATTGTTTATTAGATTATCTGATTTTTTTCCTATTGAGTTGTTTGAACTCCTTATACATTCTATTTATTAATCTCTTGTCAGATAGGTAGTTTGCAAATATTTTATCCTATTCTGTGGGTTGTCTCTTCACTTTTTTGATTGTTTCCTTTGCTGTGCAGAAGCTTTTTACCTTGATGTGATCCCATGTGTCCAATTTGGCTTTGGTTGCCTATGCTTTGTAGGTATTACTCAAGAAGTCCTTGCCCGGACCAATGTCCTGGAGCATTTCCCCAATGTTTTCTCTTAGTAGTTGCATAGATTCAGGTCTTAGATTTAAGTCTTTAATCCACTTTGACTTGATATTTGTATATGGTGAAGGATAGGGGTCTGTTTTCATTCTTCTGCTATGGATATCCAATTTTCCCAGTGCCATTTATTGAAGAGACTGTCCTTTCCCCAATTCATGTTCTTGGTACCTTTGTCAAAAATGAGTTCACTATAGACATGTTGATTTACTTCTGGGTTCTCTATTCTGTTTCACTGGTCTGTGTGTCTGTTTTTATGCCAGTACCATGCTGTTTGGGTTAATACAGCTCTATAGTATTATTTGAAATCAGGTAATGCGATTCTTACAGTTTTCTTCTTTTTGCTCAGGATGGCTTTGATTAATCTGGGTCTCTTGTGGTTCCATACAAATTTTAGGATTATCTTTTCTATCTCTGCAAACAATGTCATTGGTATTCTGATGGGGATTGCATTGAATCTGTAGATTGCTTTGGGTGGTATGGACATTTTAACAATATTGATTCTTCCAATCCGTGAGAAAGGAATATTTTTCAAATTTTTTGTGTGTCCTCTTCAATTTCTTTCATCAGTGATTTATAGTTTCCATTGTAGAGATCTTTCACTTCTTTGGTTAAGTTTATTCGTAGGTATTTTATTTTTATTTGTAGCTATTTTTAATGGGATTATTTTCTTGGCTTCTTTTTCAGATTGTTCACTGCTGGCATATAGATATGCTACTGATTTTTGTATGCTGATTTTGTATCCTGCAACCTTACTGAATTTGCTTATCAGTTCTAATAGTTTTTTGGTGGAACCTTTTGGTTTCTCTAAATATAGAATATTGTCTGTAAACAAGGCTAATTTGACTTCTTCCTTTCCAATTTGTGTGCCCTTTGTTTCTTTCTCTTGTCTGATTGTTTTAGCTAGAACTTCCAGTACTATGTTGAATAACAGTGGTGTCTACGTTTTCATTTCTGATTTTATTTATTTGGGTTTTCTCTCTTTTTTTCTTAGTCTGGCTAAAGATTTGTCAGTTTTATTTATCTTTTCAGAAAACCAACTTTTTGTTTCATTTATCTTCTGTTGGTTTTTATTTGTTTCAATTTCATTTCTTTCTGCTCTGATCTTTATTATTTCTTTTCTTCTACTAATTTAGGATTTGGTTTGTGCTTGTTTTTCCAGTTCTTTAAGATGCATCATTAGGTTGTTTTATTTAAAGATTTTCTACTTTTTCAATGTAGGGACTTATTGCTATAAAGTTTCATCTTAGTACTGCTTTTACTGTATTCCATAGGTTTTGGTGTGTTATGTTTCATTTTCATTTGTTTCAAGAAATGTTTTAATTTTCTTCTTAATCTCTTATTGGTCCACTAGTCGCTCAGCAGCATATTTTTTAATTTCCATGCACTTGTACAGTTTCCAATGTTCCTCTTGTTATTGATTTCTAGTTTTATTCCATTGCGATCAGAGAAAACACTTGATATTATTTCAATTGTTTTGAAATTTTTAAGACTTCTTTTGTGACCTAACATATGATCTATCCTTGAGAATAGAAGAGGAGAAGTATATGTATGTTGGATGAAATCCTGTAAATACGTGTTAGGTCCATTTGGCCTATAGTTCAAATAAAGTCTGATGTTTGTTGATTTTCTGTCTGGATGGTCTGTCTAATGCTGAAAGTGGGGTGTTGAGGTCTCCAACTAATATTGTGTTGGAGTCTATCTCTCTCTTTAGCTCTGACAATATTTTCTTTGTATATCTGGGTGTTCCAGTGTTGGGTGCATATATATATAAATTTAGAATTGTTATATCCTCTTGCTGAATTGACCACTTTATCATTATATAATGACCTTCTTTGTCTCTTTTCATAGTTTTTGTCTTGAAATCTATTTTATCTGATAGAAATATAGCTACTCCTGCTCTTTCTTCATTTCCATTTACATGGACTATCTTTTTCCATCCCTTTATTTTCAGTGTATGTGTTTCTTTATAGTTGAAGTGGGTTTCATGTAAACAACATGCAGTTTAGTATTTTTTTTATCCATTCAACCACGCTGTCTTTTTTTTTTAATTTTGAAATATTAAGGGGGTACAAGTGTTTTTGGTTACATGTATCACTTTTGTAATGCTTGAGTCATGGCTACAGTTGTGCCCATTACCCACATAGTGCTCATTGTACCCATTAAGTAGGTTTTTGCTCCCTCTTCTTCCCCCCCTCCCCCCTGCATGATTTCCACTGACTTTTACTTCCCTTTGTGCACATGTGTGCTCACTGGTTAGTTCCAATTAAATAATGAGTACATGTGGTGTTTGTTTTTCCATTCTTGAGATACTTCGCTTAGGAGAATGGTTTCCAGTTCCATCCAAATTATTGCAAAAGGCATTAATTTGTCCTTTTTTATGGCTGAGTAGTATTCCATGGTATATATATATACCACATTTTATTAATCCACTCATGAATTGATGGGCACTTGAGTTGATTGTACATCTTTGCCATTGTGAATTGTGCTGCTATAGACATTCAAGCGCAGATATCTTTTTGATAAAAAGACTTCTTTTCCTTTAAGTAGATACCCAGTAGTGGGATTGCTGGATTGAATGATAGGTCTACTTTTAGATCTTTGAGGAATCACCATACTGCTTTCCATAGAGGCTGTAACAATTTGCAGTCCCACCAACAATGTATACACACTGTCTCTTGATTGGAGAATTTAGCCCATTTATATTTGATGTTATTATTGATAAGTAAGGTTATACTACTGCCATGTGGTTATTTGATTTCTGGCTACTTTGTGGTCCTCTCTTACTTTTTTCCTTCCTGTCTTCCCTTGTGTAAAAGTGGGATTTTCTCTGGTAGTGAGTTTTAATTTCTTGCTTTTTATTTTTTGTGTATGTATTGTGTGTTTTTGATTTGAGGTTACTATAGGGTTTGCAAAAAACATTTTATAACCAATTATTTTAAACAAATGACAACTTAACTCTGCTTACAAAAAAACCAAACAAACAAGCAAAGAGAAAGCTAAAAGAAACTCTACTCCATCTCCCTCCACTTTTTGACTTTTGTTTCTGTTTATATCTTTTTATACTATCTGTCTCTTAAAAAGTTGTTTAACTTATTACTTTTGATAGGTTTGCCTTTTAGCCTTCCTACTCAAGGTATAAGTGGTTTACACACTGCAATTATAGTAATAGAGTATCCTGTATTTGTCCATAGACTTACTGTTACCAGCGAGTTTTATACTTCAGATGATTTATTATTGTTAATTAATGTCCTTTTCTTTTAGATTGAAGAACTCCCTTTAGCATTTCTTGTAGGGCAGATCTGATGTTGATGAAATACCTCAGCTTTTGTTTGTCTGGGAAAGTCTTTATATCTCCTTCATGTTTAGAGGATATTTTTGCAGGATATAATATCTAGGATTAATGTTTTTTTTTCCTTCAGCACTTTGAATATGTTATGCCCTTTTCTCTTGGCCTGTAAGATTTCCACTGAGAAGTCTGCTGCCAAATGTACTGGAGCTCTTTGATATGTCAGGTTTTTTCTTTTTTCTTGTTTCCCTTAGGTCCCTTTCTTTATCTATGACCTTTAGGATCTTGATTATGAAATGCCTCAAGGAAGTCTTGTTTGGGTTAAATCTGCTTAATGTTCTATGACCTTCTTGTACCTGAATATTAATAACTTCCTTTAGTTTTGGAAAGTTCTCTGTTATTATTTCTTTGAATAAACTTTCTACCTCAACCTCTCTCTCTCTCTCTCTCTCTACCTCCTCTTTAAGGCCAATAACTCTTAGATTTGCCTTTTTGCAGCTATTTTCTAGATCTTGTAAGTGTGCTTCATTCTTTTTTCATTTTTCTCTTCTGTGTATTTTCATATAGTCTGTCTTCAAGCTCACTAATTCTTTCTTCTGCTTGATCAGTTCTACTGTTGAGAGACTCTGATGCATTTTTCAGTTTGTCAATTGAACTTTTCAGCTCCAGAATTTTTGCTTGATCTTTTTTATCATTTCAATTTCTTTGTTAAATTTCTCTGATAGACTTCTGTATTACTTCTGTGTATTGAGGTTCATAGAGCTTCTTCAGAACAGCTATTTTAAATGCTCTGAATGGTCACATATCTACATTACTCTGAGATTGGTCGCTGGTACTTTATTTACTTTGGCGAGGTCATGTTTTCCTGGATGTTCTTGATTCTTGTGTATATTTGGCAATGTCTGGGCATTGAAGAGTTATATATTTATTTTAATCTTTGCAGTCTAGGCTTATTTGGACTCATCTTTCTTGAGAAGGCTTTCCAGGTATTCGAAGGGAATTGAGTATTGTGGTCTAAGTCTTTGGTCACTGCAGCTGTATCAGCACTAGGGGGCACCCCAGGCCCACTAATACTGTGACTCTTGCAGACTCCTGGTGGTACCGCCTTGGTAGACTGGGGTAAAATATGGGTGAATTCTCTGGATTACTAGGCAAAGTGTCTCTCTCTCTCTCCCCTCACTTCCCCCCAAACCAAAGGAGTCTCGCTCTGCATGCTGGGCTGCCTGGAGCTGGGAGAGGAGTGATGTGAGCACTCTCTTATGGCCACCATAGCTGGGACTGGGCTGAGTCATACCTGAACCCAGCTAGGTGTCACTGAAAGCCCATGGCGACTGCTGCCTCTGATGTTTATTCAATGCCCAAGGGCTCTTTAGTCAGTAGGTGATGAATCCTGCTAGGACTGGTCCTTCCCTTCAGGTCAGCAGGCTCCCTTCTGGCCCAGCATGGGTCTAAAAATGCCATCCAGGAGGTAAGGCCTGGGATCAGGGGTTTCAGGAATCTTCCTGGAACTTTTTTTTTTCCTTTTTACTGTGACTGTGCTTGTACTCTAGTTGCAAGACAAAGTCATCTATACTCTTCTCTTTCCTTTCCCCAAGTGGAAGAAGACTCTCTAAGCTGCACTGCCTGGAGTTGGGGGAGGAGTAACACAGGCACTCCCTTGGCCACAGGAATTGCCCAAGGCTTGCTGTCTTTGTGGCCTGATTACCTTCCAAGTTTATTCTGGGTCCCAGGCCACTTTTGTTCAGCTGGTGATGGAGCCAGCCAGAACTCATGTTCCTACCATTGGTGAGGAGAATTCCCCTCTGGCCAGGGCTAATCTAAATGCTCCCTCCATGGACACTGGCAGAATTCTGCCCAGTGTTGTGTTCTCCTGTGACAGGGTGGCCCTGAGTTCCAATGCAAATTCCCACAATCACTTCACTATCCCTTCCCCAAGCACACATATTCTCTTTCCACCTGGCACTGGTGTGGTGCTGGGGTGGGGGTAGGGGATAGGTAAGGGATGGTGTAGGAAATGAAAGACTGACTTTTCTACCCTCTTCAGTGCCTCTTGCTCTGATATAATGTTAAAGCCAAGTGCTGTGATCACTCACTTGATTTTTGGTTTTTATGAAGATGCTTTCTTGTGTGCATAGTTGTTCAATTTGGTGTTCCTGCAGGGAGACAATCACTGGAGGGTTCTATTCAATCTTTCTTGCTCTGCCTGACCTCTTGCCCACTTTTTCATCAATTTATTTGTTTTCTTACTATTGAATTGTTTAAGTTGCTCATATATTTTGGGTATTAACCCCTTCTCAGATGTATGACTTGCAATATTTTATCCCATTCTGTAAGTTGTTTCTTCACTCTGTCAATTGTTTCCTTGATTGTACAGAAGCTTTTTAGTTTGATATAATCTCATTTACTTATCTTTGCTTTTGTTGCCTGTGTTTTGGGGTTCATAGCCAAAAACTCTTTGCCCACACCAATGTCATGAAGTTTTCCCCCTATGTTTTATTCTAGTAGTGTTATAGCTTCAGGTCTTACATTTAGGTCTTTTATCCATTTTGAGTTGATTTTTGTATATGGTGTGAGATAAGGATCTAATTTAATTCTTCTGCTTGTGGCTATACAGTTGTCCCAACACTGTTTATCACAGACACTGTCTTTTCCCCATTGTGCGTTCTTGACACTTTTGTCAAAAATCAATTGACTGAAAATGTGTGGATTTATTTTGGGGGTCTCACTTCTGTTTCATTGGTCTGTGTGTCTGTTTTTATGCCAGTACCATGATGTTTTGATTACTGTACCTTTGTAATATATTTTGAAGTCAAGTAGTGTTATGCCTCCAGCTTTGTTCTTTTTGCTCAGGATTCCTTTGGCTATTCAGGCTCTTTTGTGGTTCCATATAAATTTTAGGATTATTTTTTCTATTTCTGTGAAAACTGTCATGGAAAATCTTGGTAGGGATTGCACTGAGTCTATAGCTTGCTTTGGGTAGTATGGAAATTTTAACAATATTAAGCATGGGATATCTTTCCATTTATTTGTGTCTTCAATTTCTCTCATCCATGTTTTATACTTTTCACTGTATAAGTCTTTAATCTCCTTGGTTTAATTTAATCCTAATTTTTTATGTATTATAAATGTGATTGTTTTCTTGATTTCATTTTGGATACTTTGTTGTTAATGCATAGAAATGCTACTGATTTTGTATGTTGATTTTATATCCTATGGCTTTACTGAATTTATTTATTAATTCTAAGAGTTTTTTGATAGAGTCTTTAGGGCTTTTTATTTATAAGATCATGTTGTCTGCAAATGGACAATTTAACTTCTTTTCTAATTTGGATGCATCTTATTTCTTTCTCTTGACTAATTGCTCTGGTTAGGATTTTCAGTACTATGTTGAATAGAAGTGGCAAGAGTGGCCATTCTTGTCTTGTTACTGATCTTAAAGGCTTTCAACTTTTAACCATTGACTATAATGTTATCTGTGGGTTTGTTATATATGGCCTTTATTGAACTGAAATACATTCCTTCCATACCTAATTTGTTGAGAATTTTTATCACGAAAGGATGTTAAATTTTGTCAAATGTTTTTATGGATTTATGGAGATGATCATATAATTTTTGTCTTTCATTCTGTTAATGTGCCATATCATGTTTATAGATTTACATACATCAAACTGTCTTTGCATCCTGGGGATAAATTCCACTTGAACATCATGAATAATACTTATAATGTGCTATTGACTTTGGTTTGCTAGTATTTTGTTCAGGATTTTTGCATTTATGTTCATCCAGCATATTGGCCTATAATTTTTTGTACGTATAGTGTCCTTGTCTGGCTTTTGTATCATGGTAATGTTGGCCTCATAAAATGAGTTTGGAAGTGTTCCTTCTTTTTCAATTTTTTTGGAAGAATTTGAGAAGGGTTGGTCTTAGTTCTTTAAATGTTTGGTAAAATTCAGCAGTGAAGACATCAGGTCCTGGGCTTTACTTTGATGGGAGACTTTTTCCTACTGACTCAATTTCCTTACTCATTATTGGTCTGTTTTGATTTTTTATTTCTTCATGATATTGAAGGTTGCATGTGTCTAAGAGCTTATTTATTTCTTGTAGGTTATTGTTGGCATATAATTATTCATAGCAGTCTCCTTTTTATTTCTGTGGTATCAAATATAATGTCTCCTCTTGCACTTCTGATTTAATTTAGTTAAGTCTTCTCTCTTTTTTTCTTAGTCTAGCTAAAACTTTGTTGATTTTGTTTATCATTTCAAAACACTCTTATTAGTTTTGTTTATCTTTTCTATGGTTTTTGTAGTCTCTATTTCATTTATTTCAGCTCTGACCTTTATATTTCCTTCCTTCTGCTAACTTTGGGCTTAGTTTGTTCTTGTTTTTCTAGTTCTTTGAGGTGTAATGTTAGCTCGTTTATTTGGAATCTTTCTCTTTTGATGCAGGTATTTATCGCTATAAACTTCCCTCTTATAACTGTTTTTGCTGTATACCATAAGGTTTGGTATGTTGTGTTCTTATTTTCATTTATCTCAAGTATTTTTTCGTTTCTTTTTAAATTTCTTTTTGGGGCGGCTGCGGGGGGCGGCTGCGGGTGGAGGGCGAGCGGAGGGCAGTCTCCCGGCAGCAGGTGGGCAGGGTGCGGGAGGGGTGGGGGGCGGGCGGGCTGCGGGCTGCGCTCGGCCGGGCGCCGCGGTCGTGCGGGTGCGCCACGGACTTCGACATGAAGAAGCTGGCGTCGTACGCGGGCATCTTCTTCCCTTGGGCGGTGCAGTTCACAGAGGAGAAATTTCACAGAGGCCAGGCCGAGAAGGCCGAGCTTGATGCCCACCTCGAAAACCTTCCGGCCCGAGCAGACAGCACGAAGAACTGGACGGAGAAGATCCCGAGGCAGACAGAGGTGCTGCTGCAGCCCAACCCCAGTGCCCAGCTAATTTCTTTCTATTTTCAGTAGAGATGGGGTCTCGCTCTTGCTCAGTCTGGTCTCGAACTCCTGACCTCGAGCGATCCTCCCACCTCAGCCTCCCAGAGTGCTAGGATTATAGGTGTGAGCCACCGCGCCGGGCCTAGGCTTGTTCTATACACTGAGATATAGCAGTAAACAAAACAGAAACTCTCAACCTTTGTGGACATTATATCATAGTGAAGAGAAACAGAAAACATAAATAGGTAAAACATATGTTGCATTGTAGAAAGTATTATAGAAAAATATAGACCGGGCGTGGTGGTTCACGCCTGTAATCCTAGCACTCTGGGAGGCTGAGGCTGGCGGATCGCTTGAGGTCAGGAGTTCGAGACCAGCCTCAGCAATAGCAAGGCTAAAAATAGAAAGAAATTAGCCAGGCAACTGAAAAAAAAAACCAGGAAAAATTAGCCGGGTGTGGTGACGCATGCCTGTAGTCCCAGCTACTCGGGAGGCTGAGGCAGGAGGATCGCTTGAGCCCAGGAGTCTGAGGTTGCTGTGAGCTAGGCTGACGCCACGGCTCTCTAGCCCGGGCAACAGAGTGAGACTCTGTCTCAAAAAAAATAAAAAAAGAAAAGAAAAATATAAAATGTTTGTTCATCCAAGCGGAACACATCCTTGATTACTATGGGGCACCTGCACAGGTAGGATGTGCTCCAGGCCTAAGAGCAGGGAAGGGTCCTGCCCAGGAGTCAAAAGCCAAGACCTGAAGACCTTCAACATCAGAAGACAAACACCCAGCATGGAGAAGACCTATTGCCTCTCCTCCTGACCCAGCCAGCCCTTCTGAAAACAGAAACCCCACCAGAGGGAGGAACACCTGCCCACTAACCTGGTGCTGGGCCAGGAGGTCTCTGCATGAGGAGGGGAGTAGGAGAAGTCCTGGACAGGAATTGGATACTGGACTCCCTTTGCAAAGTCATCAAAACTAGTGATTCACCCTTTAAGGAGATTACAACGCTCCCCCATGTGCATAAAGACCAGAGGGGGAATGGAAGGTCAGAGGGCAGCAAGACATGGTGAGGGTTGTCCTCCCACTGAAAGCCTGTCCCCTGACAGGTGGCTAGTGTTGGCGGGCAGGCGGTGCTCAGAGAAGAGAGGCTAAAGGTCTACGGCAAGCCACACTGGAGTAGCTCCCTTGCCACACGCACCCCCACACAGGAAGAAGGCACAAGGAGACTGACTCGGGTTCCCCAGGCCAATACACTTTCTAAGGACAAGGTACAGGAAGAGATGCCTCAGGAGGAAGTCATCTCCCTGTCATCCTAGGGCTTCTCTAAGCAGAGAGACAGAGTCTTCTGTCATTCAGCAACAGGTTGGACCCCAGGACCCTAAGGGGCCCAAGAACTCTAAAATGAGAGCATTCTCTCCTGTTTAAAGGACAAACCCTGCCTAGTTCTGTCTGGCCTGGTCAGGTCCCTCAGAAATACCACAGGGGCTGGGCGGGGTGGCTCACGCCTGTAATCCTAGCACTCTCTGAGGCCGAGGCGGGAGGATCGCTCGAGGTCAGGAGGTCGAGACCAGACTGAGCAAGAGCGAGACCCCCCCATCTCTGCTAAAAATAGAAAAAATGATCTGGACAACTAAAAGTATATAGAGAAAAAATTAGCCGGGCATGGCGGCGCATGCCTATAGTCCCAGTTACTCAGGAGGCTGAGGCAGAAGGATTGCTTGAGCCCAGGAGTTTGAGGTTGCTGTGAGCTAGGCTGATGCCACGGCACTCTAGCCCAGGCAACAGAATGAGACTCTGTCTCAAAAAAATAAAATTAATTAAAAAAAAAAAGAAATACCACAGGGACAGCATGCCTTTCCTGGGTTTTGCAAAGGCGCAGTATTAGCATTCATTAGTGCTCTAATCAGCATCTTAATTGCCAGTCTCATTCTAGTGATTTCTATACAAGCCTCAGTGCATGGCCACCATTCTCTAGCACTTTACCCCTCCCCCATCTCCTTAGGGTTCGATTTACAGCTT
>RJWJ010027833.1:0-21906 GCA_004363605.1 Indri indri
GTGTCAAAGCCAAAAGTCCAGGGAGAAAGACTGTTTCTTTGCAGGTAGCTCTGAAGAATCCATGAACAGGGACAGTATTCATATTATGTGTCAAGTACTGTTCTGCCAGTACTTACCCTAACTTTTCATTCAGAGAGAGATTAAACCGTGGCGATCTTGGGCAGGGACTTTTTGTCTAATTGTGGTAAAATATACAAAACGAAATTTTATCCATTTTATAGCACACAATTTAGTGGCATTTAGTACATTTACAATGTTATGCAACCATCGCCACTGTCTGGTTCCAGAACATTTTTATTGCCCCCAAAAGAAATCACATACCCATTAAGCTGTCACTCCCTGTTCCCTTCTCCTCCCCAGCCCCTAGCAACCACTAATCTGCTTTCTGACTCTATGTTTTTGCCTAGTCTTGGTATTATATGTCAGTGGAACTGCACGATACGAGGCCTTTGTGCATGGCTTCTTTCACTTAGCATGGTGTTTCTGAGGTTCGTCCATGTATCAGTACTTCTTTCCTTTTTAAGGCTGAATAATACTCCATTGTGTGAATATACCACGTTTTGTTTACCCATTCATCAGTCACTGGACCTGGAGTTGTTTCTACCTTTCCACTATTGTGAGGTGAGGCTATGAATATTTGTATGTGAGTTTTTGTTTGAATATCTGTCCTCCAGTTCTCTTGGTTATATACCCAGGAGTGGAACTGCTGGGTCATTGGGCAGGGAGTTTTACTTAGAAATTTTCTTGAAGCCCCAGGACAATTTTAGCAATTTCCTTAAGGGAGGAGGACAATACCCAACATGAATATAAACCTCAGACTGATGGTAGAAAGAAACCTGGCAAGGAAAAAGGCACCATGAGGGAGCCACAGGAATGGGTGTCGTTGATCCCAAGCCACCCAGGCACCCATGGAGTGGTGGATCTGAGTTCAAATCTTGTTACTGCCACTTACTTCTTGCACGACCTTGGCCAAATCAGTTAACCTGCTGAGGCTCTCAGTCCTCGTACGTGAAATGGGAATGATGACAATGCTGACAATGATAATGGTGGTGGTGATGGTGGTGATGATACCATCCTGCTTCTGCAGTTGTTAAAAGCGTAAAATAAAATAAAGTTTGGGGAACATGTCTTAGTACAGTGCTAGAATGTGGTGGGGGGTGGAAAACTGCGGAATCTGGGTGCAGCTGTCGTCCTGCTGTGTGAGCAGGGTAAGCAGCAGGCGGCGCACACGCAGGGCCTGCTCTCTGCTTTCTGGACAGCGCTGCCTGGACGTGCTCATTCCGGCAGAGTCGGCCAGACACGCTGGGTCCTCGGTGGTGCAGGCCCAGCCCCTTGGAGAACCTTGGCAAAATGGCCACAACCAAATGCTTCTCCCCTCTGCTGCCTGCCTTCTCGTGCGGCTGATCTACTTACCGGATTCAACATTTTCATGAATGGTAGTGGAGATTATACAGCTGGAAAAAGGTAAGCACCTGGAAGACAAAAGAGTTAAAGTTGAAATTTTCAATAAATTTCCAAAGGGTCTCTTCAGGGTGTTACGGAGGACATTGGCCGAAAGAATCTACGATTTGCTAAAAAAGTAATAATGAGTAAGCCTCAAATATGGGTTGTTTATCAAATCAAGAGAATATTTAGTTTTTAAAAAACACATTAGTAGACAGACAATTCTCTGCTGTTGTTCTGGAAAAGTGGCTCAGAGAAAGCAAAACAGGAGATAACCCATGATATTAATAATTAGGCCCGCACTACGATTACAGAGCAGGGCCGTCCTAGAGCTTGGTGGACTGACGTTCACCTCGCTCAAAAGGCTGTGAGAGAGGATGAATGGCAGGATTTTCAGCTGTCTCTGAATGTTACCATGACAGTTTCGTTGCAAGCAACAGAAGCCCATTTGATTAACGGTATGCCAAAATATTATGGAGTTAGGGGAGGTTGGGGTTGATTGGAAGGATGGTGATAGGAGGAAGGTGCTCACAGAATCGAAGGGAAAACTGGAGAACTCTTTTTGGGCGAGGGCAGGCAGCAGCTGCAGGGACCTGGGCGGCAGGCACCAGCAGTTAGCAGTTATCGATGCTGCCTCTAGGATGAATTGGCTCCCCCACAGTCAGGTTATGTGAGGTTCTGTTCAACACAGACTCTCAGTAAAAGGGCTTAACCGGCCTGGCTTAGCTCAGGGGCCCACCCTTGGGAGCTGGGTGGTTCCCCAGAGCAACATCAGAAAGGCAAACGGCAAGCAGGTGAGCAGGTCAAACCAGCAGAAGTCAAGGCACCTGTTTGACCAGAAACCTCAGCTGACTCCAAGCTTTGCTACCCAAATAGTGCCTTACCTGCATTGTAGCCATGGCAGTGGGAAGCGGCTCATTCATTCGCCAATAAGCATTTACTGTGCAGCTGCTGTATGCAAAGAAGCGCTAGTTGTCTCTGGGAGACAGCAGTGAGCAAAATGGACACGACCCCTGCCTCACAGAATTTCCATTCCGCCTGGGCAGGCAAGCTTTCTTTTCCTTTTAATTGCCTTAATTGGATTTTTTAAATTGCAAAAGTAATATATGCTCATTGGAGCAAGTGAGCCAATGCAAAGACAGGTAAAGAAAAATGTTAGCAATAGCTACATAATATTTCCTACGGTGGGTACGTTATTAGTCATTAGAATATTCCACTGTTGAAAGTCATTCAGGTTGTTTCCTATGTTTTATCTCCATAAACAAAGAGATCGGTAAATATGTACTCATACACATTAGGGCAGTTTGTATACATGTGTGTTACATATATCTATGTATGTTACTCATATCTAAAATGTACGTATACACACATACACACACACACATTTCTATCTGTGTCACTCCTTCAGATTTTTCAGGTGGGATTGTTATGTCAGAGATTTGTATTTTGTAATTGAGGTGGATAATGGCAACCCACTTTCCCAAAGGTTGCAGCCATTCCAATTCCCACCACCAACTTATAAGTGGTTTTTTTCTCCACACCATCTCCAGTACTAGGTATTATCATTATATTTATTTTTGCCGATGTGGTGAGTGACAGATGGTTTCAGATTGTTATTTTAATTTGAACTTCCCCGGCCACCAATGAGGTTGAGTACTCTTTTACGTATTTATTGGCCTTTTAATTTTCCTTTTCTGCAAATTGCCTAATCATAGGCTTTTCCCATCTTTCCACTGGGTTGCTGCAGTTGCCTTGGCATTTTTAGGAGCGTTCAATATAATAGGGACACCAACCTTTGTCTGCCATACGTGTTGCAGAAGTTTTTCCCAGTGTATCATCTGTCTTTTAACTTTGTTTTTTTTTAAACAAATTGTTTGATTAGGTATGAAAAATACCAAATATATATGCATGTGTGTGTATGTATGTATTTCCCTTGATAACTTCTAATTTAAAAACTTTGCTATGGAATCAGTGTATTTGCCTTTCTGGCTGAGTTTCCACCTTGCATAAGGAGGTTCCTCCTACCCCCAGGTGATACGCGTATGCTTCTCTGATCCCTTTCCACGTGGGAGTCAGAATGACCAACTCCTCAGCTTACAGCCCTTCACCGGCTTCCCTGTGCCCTCGATATAAACCACTGAATCCTCAGTGTGGCCCAAGGGAATCCGACAAGAGAGCAGAGGGGACATTCTGAAGCAGACCTGGTCAGCACAGCACGGACCACGCGCAGACAGGGCTCTCTCCACGCCTGCAGGACATCCCTTCAGTTAGAGAGAGAGGGAGGCTGGGGTTTGCACTGAGCTACTCAGATTCCCATTTCTTTGACTCAATTATCCAAGACTTTTTTTTTTTTTTAGCTGATCTTGAAATCCAGGGATATCTCAATGGCCTGGAAATGTATTTGTTCTTTTTGATTCCCTCCAGAAAATCTGCCCCATGGTGGCTATTGAGAGTCAGTTCTTAAGTCCCTCCGAGTGGGCAGGACCCACTTGTGATGGTCTCTTGGCTCTGAGATTCCTCCTGCTTCCTCACGTGGAATCCCCACAGCCCCTGCCTGCCAAGAAGACCAGATGGAGCTAAGTCCTGGCAGCACCTGTCACTAGAATGCCCTTCTCGGTCTCTGAAGTGGATGAAAGGCACCAGTCGTACTTACAGTTCTGAAGCCCTTTCGCCCACCACGGTGTGTTTACAGGGGAAGCTGGCTGAGCAGAGGAACTCTCATTGCACTGGTCTCCGAATTACCGGGGAGCTGGGGGCTGGTCACTTTCTTAGCCTGAAGCCTGGGAGCTCTCACATCTGGGGCTCACTCTTTTCTTCTAACGGGCCAAGGTACCTTGGCAGGGGAGCTTGCCTTTGGTTTCCACGACGGCGTTGTGGGTACCACGGCAGCAGCAGGGAAGGTTCCGAGCACTTCCTGTGCCAGGACCTGGTTTCAGCACAGGCCGGGGGCTGCGTCCCAGGCTTTGGCCACGGAGACCAACCTGGCTGGCAGGCACTTCCTTTCCTGCCTCCCTCCATACGACAGCGGGGCGGGTCCTGCTGCTCACAGCAGCTGGGGCAACCCAGAAGCATCTCCAAAGGGCCCTAGTGAGAATCAACCCCCAAATCCTCAGGCTCATCTGTAAAATGAGAAGATTAGACTAGAAGGTTCTCAGATCCCTCCGAGCTCTGGCATTCTAAGGTGCTCTATTTCTGGCCTTTTCTATCCAGAAATGTTTTGATAAAAATAATTCAATAAAAATCAAGTGTTTTACATTATTAAAAGCTATGCCTAATGAGTTACTGTGTTGATGCTGATTTTTAATCTGCTCTCTCTGGGAGCTAAGAACTGCTTGAAAGTTACGGGCAAGACCAAGAGCTTTCATGCCAGGGGCCAGAGTGGAGTCTTGCAGTGTCCAGCAACATTGTCTGCAAAGCCCTGAGCTGGGGCTGGGGAGGGGGAGGCACATCGGTCATGCCCACGGGAACCCTGGCCCATCAAAGGCTTGGACCCGACCCCCAGGGCTCACAGAAAGCCCTGGTTACAGTAACAGGACCTGGGGGTCAGCCCAGTTTCTAAGACCTGAGACCAGGCTCCCTTTGGGATCTTCATTCACAGCCTCTCCTGAATCACAGAGATTCTAAAGTAAAACAGGAAAGCAGCTGCTCTGGCTGCCTGCAACTGTGTTCTAGAAACCATAAAACACCATAAATGGGAGGCACTTTTGAATTTACCTCCTCCTCAGCCCTCAAATCCTGTGATTCTCCCCCTCCTGATACCCGTGTTCCGCTTTGCAGAGCAGTGGGTTACTGTGGGGAGTTCTATGAGTGGCTCACCCGTCTCCGCCTCTC
Source organism: Indri indri (assembly GCA_004363605.1). Taxonomy (NCBI): domain Eukaryota; kingdom Metazoa; phylum Chordata; class Mammalia; order Primates; family Indriidae; genus Indri; species Indri indri. The sequence continues at coordinate 5,275 of RJWJ010027833.1, forward strand.
CAGAGCCTGGGCAACCTGGGGATGCCCTCCAGGTACCATCCCTGGGGCACAGCTGAGGCCCTTGGGCTCCCTCTAGTGGCCACTCTAGGGAAACGTCGCAGAGTGCCACACTCCCTGCTGCCCCTGAGCAGAACCTCGGCCTGATGCACACTTTCTGCGGGTCAAGCTCAGGGATCCAGGGCATTCAGTTTACCCCTAGAACCCTTAGCATGTACATCCCCCATGGAGCTCTTGGCAGCTGAGCTATTAGCCAAAGTCAAAGACAGCAAATACAAATAAATGGAATAGCCCCCAGCATCTTCCCCCGAACGCTCTTTCCTGGAGGTGCCCAGTGTGCTGAGATGTGCAGGGACCCAGCCTTTTCCTGCGCCCAGCCTGTGAAGCAGCTCAACGAGCCAGAAATCCCAAGAGCAGAGGCCTTCAGTGACTCAGACACCAAACCTCATCCAGCACTGCCCTTAGCTAGAACCGCCTTGTATCAAAATCCCCTGTGTCACGGTTACAGGGGGATTTTGGTGAGATGTACATCTTTTTTTTTTTTTTTCGAATACTTCAGGGATGAGGCACTCACTACCTCACCAGAAAGCCCATTTCAGCCCACTCCACCCAGTCACCCTTACAGAGAGGTGGTGGTGGGGGCGACACTGAAAGGAACACCTGATTCTGACTAGCCGTGTGACCCCGGACACATCCTTAACCTCCCTTAGTGAAAAGAGTCGATCCAGAGCCCCCAGAGTGTGCCCAGCTAAGGTCCAGGCTGCTGGGGGTGCTGCCAGCTCCCCTGTGCACAAGCAGAAGACAAGCAGAGACTTCCATGAAGGAGAAGCCCAGGAGGGTCCTGCCCTTGAACTGAGTCCTACAGGGCAAGGGGGCTGATCTCAGTGGTACGAAAGGAGAACTATAAACTATACTAGATTGGGTCCAACACCGGCCATGAACTTGCTGTGCAACTGACGAAGTCCTCTCTTTGGTTCTGGGTTTCCATTTTCTTATCTGCAAATCAAAGTTTCAACCAAACAACTCCTCAGCTCCACCCGCTGTTCATTCTTATTCCAAGATGTTCTGGACAGTGATGATGACGACGGGGCTGCCCAGCGCTTGCTTCGTTTACTCATTTAAACAATGTCTGAGTGTCAGGGTTGTGCTGGGTGTTGGGGACGAAACGGGAGCAGAGTGAGGGGTGAGCACCATGACTGCAACTTCATATCCTCACATCACCCATAATGGCAGTAACTTAAAATTTGTCCTCAAGAGTGGACTGACATTTTTACATACAATTTTTGTTACTTACCATGTTTTTAAAGTAAATTTATGAGTGAAATAACATATTTGGTATGCTGGTTTATTTCTAAAATAAAATTTTAAAAAACTACATAGCTCTTTTTTAAAAAGTCATATGTGAGCTTTCCTTAAAAATCACCCTTGTGCCTGGGCACCTCACTTTTGGAGGCTTAACTTCTGCCCTGTGAGGCTCATGGCATACAGGGGTGATGACAAGTCACAAGTCAAGCTCACTGAGCTGCAGGAACTCAGAGGAGGGGCAGCTGACTGTATTAGCATAGCTTTTTATTCTGATGCTTTGCATCAGGGGGCCTTGCTGACTCTGGAGGGGCCGCCCCTCCCAGGGTTAGCTAATTCCTAGAGACAGTATAAAGGACTCCATGCAAGCCCAGCTTTCATATGCAAACCAATGAATCCCAGCCCGAACCCCAACCACCCTCTTTATCCCCCACTTTACACTCAGGGCCATTATCCACATGCCCTAAACACCCCTGAGTTGGGTGCTACCGGAGGAGAGACAGCCCCTATACACCCAGAGCCCACTGCAATTATTCAAACTAGACAATTCTAGACCTGATTGCACTACCTCACCTAGTCCTTCCCACAGAATCCACAATAAAGGCCCTTGCCCGTGTTTTCCTCTCACTCCCTCTGCCGCCTAACCCTGGGGTTGCCCTACATGCCCCCTTCCACCATGTGGCGTCCCCCCACCTCTTGGGAACTGTAACAACCTATCTTTTCAATGGCAATTACCTCCTTATCTGTTGCCCTCATCATACCTGAATAATAATAAAACCAATATTTTAAAACACCGACCCAGGCCCCAGTGTTCAAGGAGGGATGAAGTGACATCAAGGATGAGCCCTAAGGGAGTAGAAATGAGCTGAGAGGTAAGATGACGGGGGCAGGATTGAGTGTCCCAGGCAGAGAGAGCAGCCTGTGCCAGGCGGGAGTGGACAAGTCAGGACGCACTGAAGGAATGGCCCACACGGTCTGATCGGTCTGATTACAGTGCAGAGTGGGAATTGGGGCAAGGGGAAAAGAAGGGGTGAAGGGATCCGACATGCCAGGGCTCACAAGGGCCAAGACGTCTGGGTTTTATCTAGTCCTATTCCTTTTGATCCCCAAGTTGCTTTTCCTGACTCCTAAAAAACTAAAAAGACAGAGTGAATTTTCGAGATTCTGCTATTGACGTTCCAGCCCAAAGAACTCAGAAGCCTTGCCCAGCTGGGCACTGTCAGCCTGGGGAGGTACCACTGGTCCACTGACTGCCCAAGGGAAACATGTGGCGATGAGAAAAGTGGAGCATGCATCCCAGATTCCAGCTTTCTGGGAAGCTGCTCAAGGGACCAGTTTCCGTCTCACCTGACTTGGAGCACTGATGAAGAACTGGCATATTTTGGATGCCGGGAGTCGCTGAGAACAAAAGAAAGCTCAGTGTCATGTTGCGATGCCTGTACTACAGACAGTACTATGGAGAGACATCAGAGGGAGCAAGAGATTGCAAGCTCCTGAAAAGAAACTGGAGAACCTTTCTGATTGGGAAATTATATGTACAAGCTCAGAGAAGACACATCCCCAGAAAAGGTGTGTGAGGCCCCTAGAATCACTGGTCAGGCTGACTGGCGAAGGTTTTTCCCTGTAGGAAGCCAGTCTGTAAAGACTGGGAGAGGTGGCTGTTTTTTTCAAGTGAATAAATCACAGCAAAATAACAACAATAATAACAAGGCACATCAAGAAATGGGGGAACATAGCCCAATTAAAGGAATAAAATATATCTCTAAAAACTGACCCTGAAAAATGAAAATCTGTCAGTTACCTGATGAGGAATTAAAAACAATCACCTTAAAGAAGCTCAATGTGCTATAAGAGAGCCCAGACAGACATCTAAACAAAATTAGGAAAACAATGCATGAACAAAATGAAAATATCAACAAAGAGACAGAAACTATAAAAAAGAACTAAAAAGAAAATTCTAGAACTGAAGAATACAATAACTGAATTGAAAAATTCACTAGAGAGCTTCAACAGCATGCTTGATCAAGCAGAAGGAAGAACCAGCAAACCTGAAGACAGGTCATTTGAAATTATCAAGTCAGAGGAACAAAAAGAAAAAAAAGAATGAGGAAAAGTGAAGAAACCCTAAGAGCCTGTGTACCCCATAAGCGGACCAATACACACATGATGTGAGTTGCAGAAGGAGAAGAGAGAGGAAAAGGCACAGAGGGCTCTTTGAAGAAATAATGGCTGAAAACTTCCCAAATCTGAGGAAGGAAATAGACAGTCACATTCAGGAAGCTCACTGGATTGCAACTAGGATGAAGCCAAAGAGCCTCGCAGCAAAGAGACACATGGAATTAAACTGTCAAAAGTAAAAGGCAAAGAGAGAATCTTGAAAACAGCAAGAGAAAATTCAATTAAAATCCATCCTGTACAAGGGAGCTCCCATAAGATTATCAATGGATTTCTCGGCAGGAACAGAAGGGAGTGGGATAATATATTCAAAATGCCGAAAGAGAAAAAACCAAACTGCTAACCAAGAATACTATATTTGGAAAAACTGGCTTTCAAAAATGAAGGAGAAATAAAGACCTTCTCAGATAAACAAAAGCTGAAGAAGTTCATCACTACCAGACCTGCCTTACAAGAATTGCTAAAGGGAGCCCTTCAGGTTGAGGTGAAGGACAATAGACGGCAACATGAAAGTGTATAAAAAAATAAAGTTCTCTGGTAAAGGTGAATGTAGAATTCTGTAATACTGTAATGTTGCATAAATTACTCATAATTCTAGTATGGAATTTAAAAGACGAAGGCATAAAAATTATAATAAAACTATAAAACTGTAACTATAAAACTATGTTCATAGATATAAAATATAAAAATATGTAATTTATGATATTATGATATTGATAACATAAGGTGGGGGTATCTATATTGAAAAAAGTAAAATTATCTGTTTACAGATGATATGATCTTATATTTTGAAAACTCTAAAAATTCCACACAAAAATGCCAATAGAACTAATAAATGAATTCATCAAAGTTACAGGATACAAAATGAAAACATGAAAATCAGTTGCATTTTCATACAATAACAATGAACAACCATCAGGCCAGGCGCAGTGGCTCAGGCCGGGCGCGGTGGCTCACGCCCGTAATCCCAGCACTCTGGGAGGCCAAGGCAGGCGGATTGCTTGAGCTCAGGAGTTCGAGACCAGCCTGAGCAAGAGCGAGACCCCACCTCTACTAAAATTAGAAAGAAATTAATCGGCCAACTAAAAATATATAGAAAAAATTAGCTGGGCATGGTGGTGCATGCCTGTAGTCCCAGCAACTCGGGAGGCTGAGGCAGAAGGATCACTTGAGCCCAGGATTTTGAGGTTGCTGTGAGCTGGGCTGATGCCACGGCACTCACTCTAGCCTGGGCAAAAGACTGAGACTCTGTCTCAAAAAACAAAACAAAACAAAAAAAAAACAATGAACAACCTAAAAAGGAAATTAAGAAAATTCACTTTACAATAGCATCAAAAATAATATACATAAAAATAAACTTAAGGAGAAAGACATGTACACTCAAAACTACAAAACATTGTTAAAAGAAATTAAAGAGAACACAAATAAATGAAAAGATATCCCATTTCATGGATTGGAAAACTTAATATTGCTAAAAACAACCTACAGATTTAATGCAATCCCTATCAAAATCCCAATGGCATATTTTGCAGAAATAGAAAAAAAACTACAATTCATGATACTTAAAGGACTCCTAGTAGCCAAAACAATCTTCAGAAAGAAAATCAAAGCTGAAGGCCTCTCATTTTCTGATTTCAAAACATATTACAAAGTTACAGAATTCAAAACAGTATGGCACTATCATAAAGACACGTATGGCCAATGGAACTGAGTAGAGAACCCAGAAATAAATTTACATGTATATGCACAAATGGTCTTGAACAAGGGTCCCAAGTCTACACAAAGGGGAAACAAATGGTGTTGGGAAAACTGGATATCTACATGCAAGGGAATGAAGTTGGACCTTATTTCACACCATAAACAAAAATTAACTCAAAATGGATTAAAAACCTAATGTAAGACCTGAAAGTATAAAAGTAGAAGAAAACACGGGAGAAAAGCCTTCATTACATTGGAATGACAATGATTTTTGGACATGACACCAAGAGCACAGGCAACAAAATCAAGAATAGACAAATGGGACTACATTAAACTTTAAAACTCTGCACAGCAAAGGAAACAATCAACAGAGCAAAAACGTATGGAATGGCAGAAGATATTTGCAAATCATATATCTGATAAGGAGTTAATATCCAGAATATATTAAAAAAACTCCTACAACTCAACTACAACTCAACAATAAAACCCCAAATAACCTGATTAAAAAATGGGTAAAGGACTTGAACAGACATTTCTCCAAAGATACACAAACAGCCAATAAGCATGTTAAAAAATGCTTGGTATCACTAATCATCAGAAAAATGAAAATCAAAACCACAATTAGATATCACCACATACCCATTAGGATAGCCACTAAAAAAAAAAAAAAACCAGAAAAATAAGTGTTGGTGAGTATGTTGAAAAACTGGAACCCTTGTGCACTATTGGTAGGAAAATAAATTAGTGTACTTGCTAGAGAAAACAGTATGGAGGTTCCTCAAAAAGTCAAAAATAGAACTACAAAAAATTAAAAATAGATCAAGCAATCCCATTTTGAGTATATATCCGAAGAAGGGAAAACAGGATCTCGAAGAGATATTTCTACTCCCATGGTCATTGTAGCATTATTTACAATAGCAACCCAAACATTCACTGACAGATGAATACATAAAGAAAATATGGGGCCAGGTGCGGTGACTCACGTCTGTAGTCCCAGTGCTTTGGGAAGCCGAGGTGGAAAGCTTGAGGCCAGGAGTTCGAGACCAGCCTGTGCAACCAGACCGGCAAGACCATATCTCTACCAAAAAAAAAAAAAAAAAAAAAAAAAAAAAAAAAAAAAAAAAAAAAAAAAAAAAAAAAAAAAAAAAAAAAAAAAAAAAAAAAAAAAATTAAAAGAATAAAAAATGTAAAAAAGAAAGAAAATACATATAATGGAATACTCTTCAGCCTTAATTTTTAAAAAAGGAAATTCTGTCATATGCTGCAACATGGCTGAACCTTGGGGACATTATGTTAAGTGAAACTAAGCCAGCCTCAAAGAGACAATTACTGCTTGATTCCACTTATATGTGGCATCTGAAGTAGTGAAACTCTGAGATGCAGAAAACAGAAAGTTGGTTGCCAGGGACAGCAGGGAGGTGGAGGAGCTGTTGTTTGCTGGGTATGGAATTATGGTTTTGCAATATGAAAACATTTTAGAGATCAGTTGTGCAATAATGTACAGATAGTTAATACTGCATTGTACATTTAAAAATGGTTAAAATGGTAAATGTTACGTTTTATACCATAATAATAAAAAAGTATGATAATATTGGAACAAACAGAAGTTGTTAAACAAATGTTGTTTACATTTCAAAAAAGAAACTTCAGCATCTCACCAGGGCCAAAGATTAAGTTGACAGCAAGCCAGGCAGTTTTTACTGTCCCTGGCACTTTTTTCACCTGTTCCATGCAGAGCCCTGATGGCTTCTTTCTTCAGGACTCAGCAGCCTGGGGTGGGAGATGTCTGCCGGGGGACACTCCCTGGCATGGCCTTGGGCCCCTCAGATCTCACAGCCAAGGGACTGAGCCCCAAATGTGAATGGAACAGAAATCCCCAGGAGGCTCCGACAGTCATCTGTGACCACCTCTCTCCCATCTCCCTCCCCCTGGCATCCACTCTGTCCTCAGGAGACCTTAGTATCTCAGTGACAGCACCAAGGAAATGCTGAGCCAGGGGGGGAAAATGTTAGAAACTCAAGATTTCAGCTGACTTGGCAAACAAGTTCCTAAGAATGCTGAGAATCCCAAAGCCGCCGGGGGAGGAGGAGCCTCAGATGGAGGTCAGGTGTCTGCTTCTCACTCAGCAAAGCAAAAGAACGTCCTCAGCAGTCAGGACGAATGCGTGCAGGCACACTCGGCATGAGATAAAGTAAATGTGGGAGGACAAGCAGCGCGTCTCAACCCACAGGGGTCCAGGAGGCCAGGTACCCCTCACAGCAGCCCTGTGGGTTCAGAGGAATGCTCAGCCTTGGGCCCAGAGAGGGTGAGTGACCTACCCTGATCACACAGCACAAAGGTGGCAGAACTGAGATTCTACAGTCCAGCCCCTGGAAAGGTGCTGCCTCTAGGCACTGGGGGTGAGCCTTCCCCTTGGCCTCCCTGCCAAGTTGCCCCCGGGGGAGTGAAGGAAGAAAAGGGTGCAGTCATCTCCAGCTCAGCCCTCTCTTACGGGGCCCTCCCGGTCTCACATCCTTGCTCTCCTTGACACAGCCCTACAGGTGTCCAGGGAGAGAGGGCTGGGGAGGTGCCACCCCAGGGGCAGAGCCACAACCTGGGCAGTGCCGGGTAGTGAGGTTGCCAAGCACGGAGCCTGAGGCCAAGCGCTGGCTGGCGCTGCCCACACCAGGCCGGGCTGCCAGGCGGACAGAGCGGCCCAGAGCCGGGTCACACGCCCCAAAGGTAGAGACTACTGAGCGGGGAGGGAGGGGCTGTGTGTGGCCCAACCTCAGCGGAAGGAAGGGTATTTGGCAATGGCCTTCCCAGACTGTGAGACGTGCACACGCTTTAGAAAGCAGAAGCTGCCCCTCCCAGCTGGGCCTTGACCATAAACACCTTCACGGAACGTCAGCTCCGGGCAGGGCTCTCGGGCTGCGACGAATCAAGAAAGCAGCACGCCCGCCGCGTGCAGACGGAACGTGAGCACCACGCCGGCCGCACGCGGGCCGGACGGAGCTCCGCCCTGTTGCTCCCTTACCAATGACAGCTTTACCGCACTCCAGTCCTCTCTTCTCCCGGGTGCGATGTATTGAGGTACCCAGACTTCGAATCTCCCGCGTCCCGACACCACCGGTACACAGCACAGCCCGGCTTCCTTAAGCCCTCCCCAGAGTCCTCTGCGTCCTTCCCGGACCCTCCTACCGAGGCCTCGACGGCTCCCCCTGGCGCGGGCCCTGCCTCACTGCAACGAGCCCCAACCCCAGCTTGCTCGACCAAGGCGGGGCCGGTGTCTGGCCAGAGTGCAGTGACACCTTTAACCCAGGTGACCCACTCTTCAGCATTGAGTCTAAAGAAATGCTCACTTTCACAGACGTATAGATACTCACGTAGCGTGCGTAATGATAGCAAAGCACCGAACGTGATATAAATGCCCGTGGGCAGGGGGCTGGTTAAATACATTTGGTACGATAGAGTGCTATACAGCCATTCAAAAGGACGACCAAGAGCTGTATTTATTGATATAAAAGTGTACTGTCACATGATGGTCACATTATAGTATTAATATTAGGTGAAAAAAAGTTTATGAAACTTTACGCACACTGCAAATGGGTGCAGGTGTGGTACTGCATTATCTCTAGATAATCCTGCTTTTATAAACAAATAATAAATATTTCAGACTCACAAAAAGTCACAAAAATACACATAAAAACATTAAGTTTCTTGATTTGGAGATTATAAGAGTGTTTTTCCCCCCCTTACTTGCTTTTCAAAATTTTTAGCAATGGAAATGTTTTACTTAAATAATAAGAAAAATTAAAGCTTCCCGGACACAGAGTCTGGGCTGTCTGGGCATGCAGTCGAGGTCAGGATCCGGAGCGAGGGCAGAGGAGGGGTCTGGCCCAGGCAGGCGAGCACCTGGGTAAGGGGTCATGGCTGGGCCCTGCAGGGTGGTGTGACGGAGCGGAGGATGCTGGCAGTCCCCCGCCCTGGCTTAGGTGCCTGTTGGGTGAGGGTCTCCGCGGCACTGAGACCGGACTTCTCTTTCAGAGGTAGGCTCTGCCAGGTGGAGCCCAAGAGTGTAGCAGAAATAAAACAATCTCAAAGCCCCAAAGATGCCAAGCTATGCATCCCCACGGAGCAGGCTGCCAGGCGGACAGCATGTCTGTGTCCCTCTCTCCTCGGTGCTGCCTGGCACAGCTGAGCTTCATCCACCCTGGAAGTCCCAGAAGAGACCACGCCTCACCCAGCCCCCACCCCATCTAAGGCTGTCTAGGGCCTGTTCTGTGAGGGGTGGGGGTGGCCCTACTGTGGGGGGAGCAGCCACAGCCAGGGTGCCTGGGCAGAAAGAGGGGTGGCCGAGCTCAGGGCCATCAGGGCCTTGGGTCTGTTTTCAAGCTGACGGCCCACACCACAGCCCCCGCTGGTGCACATGTTCCCCCGAATGATACGTCCACATCCAATCCCCCTACCTGTGAATGTGACCTTATTTGGAAATAGGGTCTTTGCAGATATAATTGAGGATCTTGCGTGACACCATCCTGCATTTGGGAAGGGCTCTGGATCCAAGGACTGGGGTTCTTATAAGAGAGGAGGAGGCCACGTGACGACAGGCAGATCGGAGTGTTGCAGCTACAAGCTGAGGGACCCCAAGGAGTGCCAGCAACCAGCAGAGGCTGGAGAGAGGCCCGGAGCAGAACTCCGCCTCAGAGCCTCCAGATGGAGCCAACTCCAACCACCCTTTGATTTGGGGCTCTGGCCTCCACAGCTGCGAGAATCAATTTCTACTGTTGGCAGCGGCCAAGTTTGTGGTGATTTGTTGCGGCAGCCCTAAAAAGCGGGTGTAGATCTGCCCACCCTGCACCCCGGGACCCCGAGCAAGTCAGGAGCAATGAGGGACTCTTAGCACAGGCACGATGCTAGTTTAATCTCTGGAGGGGCTCAGTTGCTGGCCTCCCATCAGCAACGGCTCGCCCTTTCCCAATCCTTCCGAGGGGAATGGATGTGGCACGGCTGACCTTCACACACGAAGGGACTGGACGGGAAGAGTGACAGCTTGCTACTTCCTTGACCCGACAGAAGGAAATAGATTTGCCTCCTAAAGTCGAAGACGCTTTGTAAAAACCAAATCTAAGCTAATCCAATGCATTCACTGAATTATTTAAGCAGCAAGTCAATATTTCTCATTGGCTCCATCCTACAAACCCAGCCACGGTGACAAAGGACATGTTATTTAAATCCTTGGACAAAGAAATGTTATTTAAATCCCAGGCAGAGAAAAGGACAAATCTAATATTTAACAAAGGCAAGAAAAGACTCAACCCTTTCCAGAAAATAAATCATAGCCACACTTATTGCAAGATCCAAAGAAAAAAGTTTATTTACAATAGAGAATTTTATTTGAAACATGCATTTTTTTTTAAAAACAAATCAGCAAATGCAGATCAAGTGTACACTCCTTAAGGCAAGAGTCCCTATGCACGCTGTACGTGTTCATATTAAATCCAAAAGCTGCTCACCCTGGGGACTTGTGTACAAAGGGCAAGGCCAAGGCCAGCAATTTGTCTTTTATTAGAGAATCAGACAATCTCCCTGATACAGGAACTCTGAGGTCAACTTGCTATGAATTATACTAGGAAAATGCAAACCAATAGCAAGAGGTTCGGATAGTCTCCTTAGTACTGCATACAATCAAATCAACTTTATTCAGAAAGGAAATACAGTAGTGCATACGAAAAAGTGAAAACAGAACCTGTCCACGTGATCGGAGGAACAGCAGTGTGCCGACGGTCATATTGCACGCAACGGTCAAGTCCAAACATTTGGTTCAGAGTTAGCTTTTCCCCATCTTGGCAATCAGTTCGTCACAAATCTTGGTGAGCTCTTCTATCTCTTTATTCTGAAAGTGAAGACAAGATAGAAGCTGCTGATGTTTGAAGTCTGGCCAATCAGAATGGACATTGGGCTCTTGGGAGAGATGGGGTCACGAGGCCACTTGGTGCCCCCAAAGTTATCTAAAGCAGTGAGAGAAATGCCGTGGAGCCAAACAACCTGAGGATACACCCCAGCTCTGGCTGTGTGACCTTGGGCAAGTTACACAACCTGAGCCTTGGTTTCCTTATCTCTAAAGTGTGGGGGATCAAAAACTACCTATCAGGTACAACATCCACTATTCTGGAGACAGTACACTAAAAGCCCTCACTTCACCACTATACAATTCATCCCCGTAACAAAAAAACACCTGTACCTACTAAATCTATTAAAGTAAAAGTAAATAAATAAATAAGATGTGGTAACGTGTCTTTCTGATAACTAAATGAGGTAAGAAATGTAAAGTTCCCTGGCACCGGGACCAGCACAGAGGAGAGGATTAACTGGCGTGGTCCCTCTCCCTTTATTTGCCTCCGAAGGATGTAATCAGAGGTGACAGGTGACAGTGGTCTGGGTGAGCCCTTTGGTGGCTGTTTTGAGAACTGGCACAAGGAGGGTTGAGCAGCTCCACTTGGACAGGGTCACGAGCATTGTTCGGAGGATGCCAGATGGGTGGTGTTGTGGATACCGGGGTCATGGAGAGAGGTAGGTGCAGACGCAAGGTGGCTTCAAGGTGATCCTCAGGCCACATCCTGGTTACCACCCAGAGGACTCTTAAAGCTCAAAAAATTGTCTGGAATGGGGCTGCCTCTCTGGAAATACCCGCTTCCAGAACGCATGCAGGGAGGGGGCCTGGCCCTTGCTCACGGGACACTCCTGGGCTGAAGGAACTTCTCATCTAGACACCTGGGCAGACAGCGTGCACAGTGGATGGAGCACTGGGCTCAAAATCAGGAAACCTGGGTATGTAGTAAGTGACCCCAGGAAGGTGCCCCCATCCATGAAACTAGAGGACACCGGGCACCCTGACACTGCCCATTTTCGGCATCAGCTGATGGCCACTGCTGGGAGCCTGGTGGGTGCCCCATCTACTCCCGAGTAAGCACGCTGGATGCAGAGTTCAAGTGCCACACCCGGCACACCTTAGGTGCTTAACAAATGCTTGACAAATGAATGAATGTTGAAAATGAATGAAAATGGCAATAACCACCCTGCAGGCTGCAACTCCAGGAAAGGTGGAAGGGAAGCCAGTCTCAGGGTTAGCACTAAACTGGAGGCAGACAAGGGTATGCTCATGGTGCACAAACTTGACCTTGGGAGTGGCAGTGGGCCAGGGATGCCTGAAGCTGCCCCGTCCTGTTACCTTCTGCTCCAGCGTCCTCTCCAGGGCGTCCACTCGCAGCTGCTCCTTCCGCAGGCTGGCCTGGTGGGCGGCCTGCTCCTGCTGGGCCTTGCCTCGGACCTGGGCGATCTCAGCATTGGCCCTGGCGGGAACAGGGAGCCCCAAAATTATCACCCTTCCTTGTAGGTGGCCAGAGGCCCCTGCTACCTCCCAACTCCAGGCAGGGACAATGGTCTGGTCTGGCCCCAGCTCCCATCAACTGGAGCCAGAGCGCAGAGGCCCAGGAGAACCCCCACACCCAACTCCATTCCCGTGATGCCGAGGTGCTCTGGGCACCCTGGACATTACAATGTGCGTCCTCCACTTATTGCAACGATGCCAAGAGTGTGCCCTCCGCACGAGTCTTACCGAAAAGTGCATACGGATTGCCCACCCTTTCCAAGCCAGGCTCAGGGGTGCCGGTGGAGCTCCCAGCCCACCTGGGTAGGGGCTGCTGAGTGGCCCGTGGGAGCAGAACCCGGTCGCTTTACCTGTCCAGTTTCTCCTCTGCGTGCACCTTCAGGGCCTGGTACCTCTGCTCCTCTTTCTTCACTCGGGACAGGTACTCTTGAGCGCATCTCTTCAGCACCTCTTCATTCTAGCACCAGAGAGGACGAGGCTGAGTCCATCAGGAGAAAGGCCCAGGAGTGCTGGGAACTCCACGAACTCTCTGACGCAGGTTTAACCCCAGGCAGCCACGTCTGCCTCCCCAACCTTCCAGGACCCCGCTTCAGGGGTGGCTCATGATGGACTTCAGAACCCCCAACCCCTGCCCTGGGGCTCCCCACAATCTCTCCCAACATGCTCCTCCTTCTCTACTGCACACATCCAGCCTCCTGCTCGGCCCCCGGACCCACGCCCACCTTGCGGAAGCCTTCCAGGACCTCCTTCATCTTCTCGTATCTCCTGAAAAGGTCGGCCAGAGACTTCTCCACGGAGTTCAGGTCAGCCAGGGCTTGCTCCTTCTCCAGGACCAGCTGCTGCACCGTCTGGTGCGAGACCGACTTCTCCCTCTGTTCGTCCTCTGGCAGAGACACAAGGAGGCAGACGATGGAGCCCAAGAAGTCAGAACCGGGTCTCTGGGGCCGGCAGAGGCCTCAGACTAAGCCCGACCAGCAGGGGCATCACAAACCCTGGCTTTCCCTGGGGATGGACCCATGCCCCGGAGCCCTCCCAGACTATCTCTACAGGAACAAAATCCAAGGCCCCAGCATCCTAGACCTGGGCTGTGCAGTCTCACATGGGGTGGAATTAGCCAATAGTCTTTAACCTGATCAATGTAGCCGCTTACAAATCTATAATGCAGCCCCCAGGGATTCTATGTGGTTGTTCACAGCAAACAGATAGATCCACAGGGTAAAAAGGAAGACGTCATCACTGAATTTTATGTTGGGGCGAGACTGAAGGGTGCTGGGGTCTGGGCTGTGCGCGGTGGGCCTAAGAATTATCAAGACAGACACCAGGTCTTCGGAATCCTTAAAACACCCCGGAAATCCAAAGCCCACAAAACTGTCTCCTCTGAAATTCTATTATATTTCACACAGAAACTGAGAGCTTCTTTGACACAGCAAGTGTCTTAACTCCAAGAAGCATGGAGCTATTCCCGTCAGAGTGAGTTTCTCCGTAAGGTACGAAAGTATGGAATTTTGGCCCAGTTCACAGTGGCTCTGGTCCTCCACCCCGCCTCTCTGGCTCTTGGCCAGCCCAAGCGAATAATCTGCCCCAAATGTCTAGAAAAATCATTTCACATATATGGGAAAGACTTTCTCCGACCACTCTACATAAAACAGCCCCCACACCGCATGGCACCCTCTGTGCTCTCTGTGCTGATCCGTCCCCAGCCAGGTGGGCCCAGGAGAGCGAAGAATCATTTACTCTTCTGGCAACAGCAGAGTGGGGAAGGGAGAGGCTCCCGCTCAGAGCTCCTGGGGAGGGAGGTCAGCAGACCTTTCTGTCAGCCCCAGGTCACCTGGGAGGGGGCTGCCCGCTGCCCGGGCCTGGCTGCCATAGAACCGATCACATCTGGAAATCGCTGTGACAAGAACAGCAGCAGCCGGTGCTCACCGGGCCCTGCCGTGTGTCGGGGCCATGTGACCGCTCTACTCACTGACTGCCCCTAAGCCAGCACCCAGCAGCCAGACTGAGCTTCCTGAAGTGCAGACCGGGCCACCCCACTCCTGCGTGGGAAGGAAATCCAAACCCTCGCCCTCCCTGGCCACTCTGCTCCAGCCACCAAGTCCTCCAGTGCCCCAGGTGGTCCTGCCCCAGGGCTTCCCCGGGCTCCCTGCCGTTTACACAGGTCTCCGATCCCACGTCACCTCCCCAGAGCGGGGAACGCCTCATCTCCACTCTGTCTAGCCCTTTGTTTCCCTCCTCAGGCCGTAGCCACCCCTTATTTATCAGACGTGTACGTGTGCACGTGTGCCCGTGCAAGTGTGCGTGTCAGCTACTCGGCTCCCTGACGAGGGCAGACGCTGGTCTGCCCCGGGGCCTAGGACAGCGCCCTGCACACGGGATGCCTCCATACGAGTCCGTGCACTGAATGAACGACTGAAGCCTCACGACCACCCGGGGCGGGGGTGGTCTTCTCATCCCCATTTAGGAGAAGCGAAGCACGGAAGGTTTGAGAAGCTAAGTCCCAGTTCACCGGGGAAGTGGCAGAGCCCCAACCAAAAGCTGTGATGGTAACCGCATCTCTACCTGGGCCTCCTGTAATGACAGACCCTGAAGGACCCGGCTCCCTTAGCAGCAGGGAGATTTTGCCACGGGTTCTCTTCCCTTCATTTCCAGATACAATCAGCATCTTCCCATACCCTGGAGTTGGGCGCATTCTCACTGTGTGGTGTGGCGGGGGCCACATCCTGGGTTTTAGCTCTGGCCCTGACATAAGCTTGCTCTAAAGTCCTGACCTCTCAGGGTCCCAGGGCCTCGTTTCCAAAAGTTCTCCCATGTGAGTGAGTGCCCACCCGATTCAGCTGGAGGACCCCGCAGGTTCTGATTCAGTAGGTCTGGGGTGGGGCAGAGAATCTGGATCTGTAACAAGCTCCCCAGTGATGCAGACAGATGCTGCTGGTCCAGGGACTCTACCTGGAGAGCCACGGGCCTAGACGATGCCTGAAGTCCCCCCAGCCCTGCCTCTGTGATCACAGGACTCCCAAGAGCTCTCACTGCCAGGGGCCCGGAGCTGCCCAGGGCAGTGGCTTAGAGGCACCCAAGCCTGACTTGCCCGGGTTCGCATCCTGTCTCTGACAGTTCCCAGCTGTGCGACACTGAGCAGGGTTTTTAAACTCTGTCTCGGCCTCCTCACCTGAGATAGGGGATAACAGTATTTATATCTCACAGCATTTGGGGGAAGATTAAATGAGACTGTATATAAAGCCCTAGACACCTAGGAAGTGCTCAATATCAGTGACCCATTATCAACAGCATCATTGTCCATAATGAAGCCCATGACAGTCATCGGTATGGCAGTGTGTCGCAGTGACTAGTGAAGGGGAAATTTTTAACACAGAGCGAGATAAGAGTCACCAGTAATCTGCTTGCTGCATCGAGACTCCTAAAAGAAAGGGCGTTTCAAAGTCTCACTAGTAATCAAATGCTTGTTTTTATTCTTTGAATTTTAGCTGCTTCCTCAGTTCCCAGAACGCTGCACAGTGTACCTTCTGGGCTGACTGGAGCCCACGTATACATTTCACTTGGCTTGGCAAAGGAGCCATCTATCAAACCAAGTTCATCTGATTTCCTGGACCCAAGACTTTGCTCAGGTTTCCTTTCCTCCTGCCCCAACCCTTTTAAAAGTGGAATTGCCCAGTTCCCAGGAGACTGAGGAGGCAAGACTGCTTCACAAATCTCTTTGCAAATGACAAATGCAGTTAGGGTCTTCAAACCAAGAAATCAGCCTTAAACCAAAGGCAGTCTAGACCTGACAACAAAACAATGCCCCTGAAGACTTTTCTGGCTTTTCAGGCAAAACATCATTAAATCGAGTGGGAAATGCGGCAAATACACAAAAGCAAAAAGAACAAAAAAAGAAAAACAAACAAACAAACAAACGAGGGTTGCAATGGGCAGGTGTCGGATTAGGGGGAAAGCGTTTACTTACCAGGCTTGCCTGTTTGTTTTGCAAGCAAAGGGCAAGCAGCAACAGAAAATGGAAGCAAAACAGATAATCAGGGCAGTTGTTAGGAAAGCAGAAAAAAATCAATTGCAACAACCTGGAATGCAGAAAGCAC
>RJWJ010027834.1:0-21862 GCA_004363605.1 Indri indri
ATGAGACTCCTTGCAGAGACCCTGTCTCTACAAAAAAGAAAAAAGAAAAAATAGCCAGGAATTGTGGCACAGAGTGGCATTGTTAGCTACTGGGGAGGCTAAGGCAAGAGAATCGCTTGAGCCCAAGAGTTTGAGGCTGCTGTGAGCTATGATCACACCATTGCACTCCAAGCTGGGCAACAGAATAAGACTCTGTCTCTAAAAAAATAAAAAATACAAATAAAAAAGCAATACAGAGTAACAACTATGTACATAGTATTTACATTGTATTAGGTATTATGGGTAACCTAGAGATGATTTAAAGTACAGTATAAAGAGAATATGCATAGGCCGTGTGTAAATGCTATGCCATTTTATAGGAGAACTTAAGCATCTGCACAGTTTGGTATGGGAAGATTCCTGGAACCAATCCCCCATGGATACTGAGGATGACTGTATACCCTGATCAGCAGTTTTACTTTTAGAAATATGTATATCAAAAGATACGAACAAAAATATTCTTAACATTATTCATAATAGCCCCAAACCGAATGTCCATCAGTGGAATGGATAAATGAATTGTGGTATATTTGTGCAATGGAATACTATATAAGCAATGAAAATGAACAAATTATTATACCCAACATAGATAAAGAAGCCAGACACAAAAGGATACAGACAATATGGTTTAATTTATAGAAAGTTCAAAAATTAACAAAATTAATCTGCTGTGTTACAAGTGAGGATACCGATGACCTTTGAGTACTGATGGGCAAGGAGCATGCGAGGGGCTTGGGTTTGGGTGACGCTACGTTTGTAGACCGATTTGTGTTCACTTTATGAGGATAATTTATTGAGCCCTATTCTTCTGATTTATATATATTATTTTTCAATAAAAACCTTTTTAAGTGGTTGTAATCAAACAAAAGTAGTTGAGTATACTGGATATTGCATAGTTTTTTATAATGTTCTCTCGGTTGTGTGTATTTAAAATTTTCCATAATAAAAAACCTTTTTAAAAAGTCAGTCCCAGAAAGTAGAAAAACGCTCTACTGTACTTGCAAGGAAACTGTGATAAGGCAGATCTGAATATTTTCTTATCACTGGCAGTCACTTTTCTGTCTCACATATTAATATTTTTCTAGGTCATGCTTCACCCCTTCTTCCGTCTTCTGCACCCACCACTGATTCTACAGACCCCATAATAAGACAGAATTCAAGACAGAGAGAGGAAGAGCTGGAATTAATAGATCAACTACGGAAAGTATGAATTACACTTTTTCAGTGATACTGCTATAGTCCCTAATCCTGTAATCACTTCTTCATTTGACATGTGATTTTTAATAGAATCAACAAGTGCCTGTCGTGTTCTGTTTCGTGATGAATGTAAAATAAATTTTGCTATTAAGGAAATTCTTTTCAACTGTTTACTTAGAAAGTGAGATGACATATTCTATATTCTATAAAGCTCAATTTCTGGCCCTACTCATTAAAAAATTTTTTTCTTTGCTTTCCGCCTCTTGTTACAAAGAAATCTTGTAAAAATTCTAATAATTTATATGCATGTACATGTATATATACACTTACCACACTTACATATATATAGTGAATGATTGGCTATCTTATTTTAGAATTGAAAAAGAATCCAGTTTTTTTTAATTAGAAAATTATAAATGAATTTTTATTGTACTTTGCACCACTGTAGCCTGGCTGCCACATATATGTGTTGGATCTCCTTAAATTATTAATTTAGGATAGAAGGATGAAATAGATATTGTGATACTTCCTTTTTATCTTACTTTTTTTTTTTTTTTTAGGCTGGTCAAGTGAAGCAGTGTATCTTACTTTCTAAATAAATATATTTTATTATAACTCCATTATGTCCTATGTGTCAGTCACTCTTCAATTAATATAGTATACATTTTTCTATTCTTTTAGCATATTGAGTACCGGTTGAAAGTATCTCTGCCTTGTGATCTTGGAGCAGCTCTAACCGACGGTGTTGTTCTTTGCCATTTGGCCAATCATGTGCGACCTCGATCTGTCCCAAGCATTCATGTTCCCTCACCAGCTGTAGTAAGTTTATAGTGCTAAAAAACATTGGTACTTTTATAGTTTATAGTGCTAAAAAACAAAAGACATTTGTTAAGCACTGTGGCAAGCATTGTGCTGGATGTTAGAGATATAGACAGGAAGAGTCTAGTACCTGCCTTCCTGGTCTCACTTCTACTAGAGAAAAAATCGACATGTACACAATAACTCATAGTAGTATGATAAATGGTATAAGTGTGTAAGAGGTGTGCTTTGGGATACGAAAAAGGGATCACTTAATTCTGCCTGGAGTGTTCAGGGATGCCTTCCCAGAGGTGGTAAAATTTGAACTAATTCTTATAAGTGGGAATTTGCCAGCAGTACAGAGAGGGAGGAAGGCATTTCGGGCATAGTATTACTAGATTCAAAAGCTAAGGAAGTTCAGCTGGGCACAGTGGCTCACGCCTGTAATCCTCACATTCTAGGAGGTCTAGGCGGGAGGCCCCCTTGAGGTCAGGAGTTGGAAACCAGCCTGAGCATGAATGAGACCCTATCTCTACTAAAAATGGAAAAAATTAGCTGGGCGTGGTATGTACACCTGTAGTCCCAGCTACTCAGTAGGCTGAGGCAGGAGGATCTCTTGAGCCCAGGTGTTGGGGGTTGCAGTGAGCTATGATGATACCACTGTACTCTGTTCTGGGCTACAGCAAGACCCTGTCTTAAAAAAAAAAAGACTGAAAAGAAATGAACCAAGTGTTGTGTTTATATTCAAGTGATGAGCTGTGGGTAATTAATTTTTTTTTTTTTTTTTGCTCTTCCTCCAAATTTAAAAACTATTCCCCCACCCCCAAATTTTTCTTCTTAGCACTTGCCTTACAAAATCAAAGCCAAATATCTAAAGTGGGAGGGTGACAAACTACTGCCCACAGGCCAGCACCTGTTTTTGTAACTAAAATTTTATTGGAACACAGCCACGCTTATTTGTTTGCATATTGTCTGCGGTTGCTTTCAGGCTCCTAGCAGAATTGAGTAGTTGCAACAGTTCTTACAGCCCTCAAAACTAATATTTATTACCTGACCCCCAGGTCAGGAAAAAGTTTGCTGACCCCCTGCTCTACAGCATTGTGAGTGTACAAAGCAACTGGCAAGAGTATTTTTAAAGTTAGCAAAATTTTTAAAGCTTTGCTAGTAATACCACATTTTTCTCATTGCAGCCTAAATTAACAATGGCAAAATGCAGGCGAAATGTGGAGAATTTCCTAGAAGCTTGCAGAAAAATTGGTGTACCTCAGGTAATAAATTTATCATTTTTTATGTTACCTAAATAGATTTGGGTATTATTGTCCTAAAACTTCAGAAATGCAACTCTCTAAAATCTTACAGTATCAGCTCCGATTTTGTGTTATGAGAGTCACTCAAGATACTTTTAAACAGTTTTTCTTATTTCCAAGGACCATACAAAGAAATCATAAACATATAAATTTAAATAATTATATTAATCTAAAATAATTATTCTATTTTTCTAAACTTCCCCACTTCCTGTTTGACTTGTCTACAACTGCATACACAACAAAATCTATCTTTCAAAGTAAGCGCATCTCAGATTGAGAATGCTACAATTGGCTTCAGTTTAACACTTGCTTTAATACTTCTAAAAATATTAATTTTGGGCCCACAAGGTGGCTCACCCTGTAATCCTAGCACTCTGAGATGCCGAGATGGGAGGATTACTGACGTCAGGAGTTCGACACTTGCCTGAGCAAGAGTGAGACCCCTTCTCTACCAAAAACAGAAAAAATTAGCCGGGTGTTGTAGCACACACCTGTAGTCCCAGCTCCTCCAGAGGCAGGAGGATCACTTGAGCCGAGAACTTCTCTCAAAGTTAAGACCTTGTTCCCGTAGCTTTCATGACAATGACTCTCTTTACCCAGTTCAGCATACCTCTTTCTAACTAACCAGGAGGTGACAAGAGAGGCCACAGCATCACTTGTCCAATGAGCAACCTTATCTTTCAGCTCTTTCGCATGTTACAAAGTGTAAGAGAAAGAGCCCAGCTTCATAGAGCATCTGCATTAGTCAGCATGAATTCCCATGATTGTT
The DNA here is from genome assembly GCA_004363605.1 of Indri indri. NCBI lineage: Eukaryota > Metazoa > Chordata > Mammalia > Primates > Indriidae > Indri > Indri indri. The sequence continues at coordinate 4,111 of RJWJ010027834.1, forward strand.
TTTCTCCTTTTATTAAGTAGTTCATTCTACTGTTTATTTTTCTTTTTTCTTTTGTTATTTTTTCTTTTTTTAACCTGAGTTATAAAATAAACTGAAATTTAGGCTAAGCATGGTGGCTCACCCCTGTAATCCCAGCACTTTGGAAAGCTGAGGCAGGAGGATCACTTGAGCCCAGGAGTTCAAGACCAGCCTGGGCAACATAGTGAGACACCATCTCTACAAAAAATTTAAAAATTAGCCAGACGTGGTGGCACACACCAGCAGTCCTAGCTACTCCGGAGGCTGAGGCAAGACGATAACTTGAGCCCAGGAGTTTGAGGTTACAGTGAGCTGTGATTGCACCACTGAGTCCCAGCCTGGGCAACAGAGCAAGATCCTATCTTTTTTTATTAAAAAAAAAAAACCTGAAATTTACATAAAGTGGTAGTTACAAAGGCCTTTTTTGTTCCTATGGACAAATTCAAAGCAAATCTTCCATTCAGAGCATGAAAGATTTGCTTTGAATTTGTCCCTAGCTAGAGTATAGTAGTGTCATCATAGTTCACTGCAACCCTAAATTCCTGAACTCGAGCAATGCTCCTGCCTCAGCCTCCAAAGAAACTGGGACTACAGACAGGCACCATTATGCTTGGCTAATTTTTTTTCTACTTTTTGTAGAGGCAGGGTCTTGTTCTTGCTCAGGCTGGTCTCTAACTCCTGGCCTCAAGCAGTCCTCCCACCTCTGCTTCCCAAAGTGCTGGGATTACAGGTGTGGGCCACCACACACAGCTGCAAATTTTTTATTTGTATATCATATTGTTTTATAAAGGCTGGTCATCTTTTAGAACAAATCATTGTTAAACATTTTAAGAGAGGATTTAGTATGCTTTCTAAAGAAATAACACACATTTTCTCCATATTAACAAGCATTTTCTAATAGTCATATATACACATTAACATTAAATTCTTCCCTTCTGCATACCAAAGATGTTCCTACTTGCACAACATGGTCAGTACCTACTCCCGTTCCATACCACAGTAATGTCTTTGGACAAGACAGTGGCATGGGTTGGTACAGGGACTAGGAACCACGGCAAAGACATGCGTGATCAAAGAGAGGCTCTGTACATGGAGAGAGAAGTGCTGAAAACCGCTCCACTCAAGCAAGACATGCTGACTTAGCCTATGTCAAAACCTGTTCAAAGTACTGTTTATCAGCTACTACAGTCATTCTGCCTGTCCACTGGGCTTTACAAAATCATCCTCTCTCTCAAATTTGAAGTCCCTACACTGGAATTCTTTCAGAATACTCCTGCCATCAGTCCGTGTGCTCTAAAACATGCATTTAAGTCAGCATGTGCCACACCGTAGTTAACAGTGTTTATTATGGGCCAGCCTGCTCCTGTTCCTACCAGAGCTGTGCTATTTGAAAGCAGGTACAGAGATAGGAAAAAATACAATTTTAAAAGACCAGGTGTTTTTCCAGAGTGGTTAGACTGGGGATCTTAATGCATCCTTCCTCCCTCTCCCTGTCCGCTACCACAAAGAGGAAATGGACATTCCACAGGGGCCACCGCTTCCTTCTCCCTTCTGCCCAAGTCCCTACCGTCACCACCACGAGCAGTTTTAGATGGGTTCCTGGTATGCTGCTACTTCTGCTGAAAAATTAGTCATCTGCCTAGAACAAAGTTAAGGAAAATGAATAAATATACAGAGTCTGGCTGGGCACAGTGGCTCACGCCTGTAATCCCAGCACTTTGGGAGGCCGAGGCAGGAGGATCACTTGAGCCCAGGAGCTGATACCAGTCTGGGCAACAGAGCAAGACCCCATCTCTACAAAAAATTAAAAAATTAGCCAGGCATAGTGGTGCACACCTTATAGTCATAGGTACTCAGGAGGCTGAGGCAGGAGGATCACTTGAGCCTAGGCAGCAGTCCAGTATTACAATGAGCTATGATCAGGCCACTGCACTCCAGCCTGGGCGACAGAGCTTGACACTATCTCTTAAAACACACACACACACACTCACACACACACACTCTCCCTCTCCCTCCCCCGCCTTTGAAGTCTTAGGTTTAAATTATTCTCAGGTCCCTCTGTCTCCTCTTTTTCCTTTGTTCTCCCCTGTTTCTGCTCGTTCTAGCCTTTACCTAAGCATCGCCACTTGCTGTGTTTGACTTGAAAAGAAAATCATGGATATAATAATGATTGCTTTTGAAAATGTAAAACAGAGAACTTAATATTGTAAATATTTGTCAGATTCTATGCCCAGATAATATGTATAAAGGTAAACAATGTCCTTTCTTAGTATAACTTTTAAAGTGCTATCTATACAAGTTAAAGTATGAATGAAATACTAAAGAATAATTCACGTATTAAAAACCTCTGATGAGGTTGGACAAGTGGGTATTCATTTTATTATTATGCTTTTATTAAATATGTTATATTCAAAAAACTGTAATGGGTAATTAAAAACTTGTATTTGAGTCTAATATGTCCTACAGTTATTATATGTTATGTGTTAAAGAACATTTCCCTTTTGTAAAGTCCAGAAATTGTTTTTATTTATTTATTTAATTTCTTAATCTGTGAAACGGAGGGTTTGGATGCTGTCTCAGGCCCCTTATAGCTCTGCATTCATTTTGTACATATTAATGAACTGGACTTGATTAAGATGGACTTGACCTGATTTTTTTTTTTTTTAATTTCAGCATATTATGGGGGTACAGATGTTTAGGTTACGTATGTTGCCCTGTCCCCCCCTTCCCCCCACCAAGTCCGAGTTTCAACTGTGTCCATCCCTTAGATGGTGCGCATCGCACTCTTTGTGTATGCAAATACCTGTCCCCTCCTACCCGCTCCCCCTTGACCTGATTTTTAAGAGGAACACCAAATCATTTGGTACATTTGTTTTCTAGGTAGTAAATTTCCCCTGATTATTAGGCTTTCCTCATGCTTTGACCCTTCTTGATTTACGTGGCTTTCTCTGAGAACTTCCCTCCCCTCAGTGTGCCACCATTTTTGTCCTTGCTTTCTGACCTTTCCCTTTTTTGTTAATAGGGAAGAATGAAAGTCGGGAAAGAGGTTCCTTCATATAGACCTACTTTCAGCCCTCACACAACCTTAAAGCAATCCAGTTCTGTTAGTTGTATCCTTAGTGTTCATGCTGGTCACCAACGAGTAAATTTTATTCTGTTATTTAGAAGCAAAATCAAGCTCAGAACACAGAAGATCCTTTGTAGTTTTGGTTTTCAGCATTTTATTTTCATTCCTCATAATAAAAATGTTATAGGACATGTATCTTTGAATATGACAAATGATCATATTGAATTCTATACTCAAATCTGCATTTCTGATCCACTGACTTTGTTTTTCTGTTTTCCTTTCCTGCTTACACTTTGGACAGGACAATCTTTGTTCCCCTTCTGACATCCTTCAGCTAAACCTCAGCGTTAAAAGAACTGTTGAAACACTACTTTCTCTTGGGGCACATTCAGAAGAATCCAGTTTTGTCTGTCTGTCTCTCCAACTTTTGGGTTTTGTGGCATTTTATTGTACTCTAATGTTAACTCTCTGTATGCTTTATTACTGGACCTTCCCCCTCTAGCTGAAAGATTGCATTCCAGTGATCTTCCACCTCATTCCTGTGCTTGGTAAAGGAGGTTTGTTTCTTATCAGACTTATTTACATATGTGCTTTTTTCCTCCCTGGCCATCAAAGAGCAGAAGACCAGCATTTTTTCTCCCGGTCATTCGTTCATTTTCCCGGCCTGTGGCTTTGTTTGTCTTATCATAAATGCTGAAGCATTTTTACTAATATAATCCTGGACTTGTTCTTAGAAAATGACATGTAGAACCTTATTTCCAAATGACACAATAAAATCCCCACCCAGCCATTTTTCCACACCTCAACACAACATAAGTGTTGAAATTGTAAGTTGCTGAATGTTTTCAACAACTGCTTATAAGGAAAATGGTTGTGCCTTTTTCGGTTTGGGGGTAACTGGTCACTTAGATTTCTGCATTGAACTGTGTCCTAAAATACTGAATTCTTCCTTTATTGGTAGGTACGGGTCCATCTAAGCATTTGTTGTCTGGATATTTGGAGGGTATTGGCCATTTAATCTTAATAATTTTAATTTAGTCAGAATGTTCAAAGATCCTGTAGGTTCCCTAGACTGCTATTCTGAGCCCAATGTATACATTTAAAATAGTGCACAGCAAGCAAATGATTTGGAGCTAACCTTTCAGGGTAGGTACCTGTCCAAATTTACTATGTTTGTTATGCTTAACTGAGATTCACTTTCAGAATTCTATTTAAAATTGGAATTTGTGTAATTTTGAATATATTCAAACCATCTTAATAGATGAACTTGTATTTTGTATGCTGTTGGGATATTAGCAGGTAAAGTATTAGGCAGCAGTCTCTGTTCTGTACTCGAGATAGTGAATGTTGTCTGCATCTTTTAGAATGCTTAGTAAATTAGCTGCTAGACATTAATGCTTGAAACTACTTCATAATTGCAGTCAGATTCTAGTTCTCATAAATGGTGTTTCTGAACATTCAGGAATCTTCTGAACTGTTAACAATTGGACAGTTGAACTCAAGTATGAAGGGAGATGGCAGTGAATATAATATCCTGTAGTAAAATTCAGCCTGAGGGTCTCACTGCTTTGGTTTTCTTCCATATTAAATGGGATAGTTATTTAACACATTAAGGGACTATTCCCTGTTAATGCTAAAACACTGAACACTGATGATGAAAACTTTGGTGTTATGTAGTAGTAGTGCCTTCCAGAGTTTGGAAGTTTGGGTTTGTTTTGTGTTTAAGATGTCTCTGAGTCCGTGATCATTCTCAGAGTTTTGTGGAGTTTTGTCCTTTTAAAAAAACACAGGCTTGTGTGCGGTTGAGAACACAAAGCATGCCCTCTAACCCAGCTGGAAGGTAAATGTGCATCTAGAAAGCATAAACCTCTGAGGAATGTCTAAATCACTGTGTCACACAGGTCACAGGGCACTACTGAGAAGAGATCTAGGAATCGGCCTTGGAGAAAATATGTCTCTTCCAAGAGCAAAACACCATGCAGATTCATTTTTAGCATAGTTAATCTATATTTGCAGTTATATTCAAAGTATTTCTACAAAGTTGCTAGTTTTATTAGATCAAAAGATCAGTTGCCTTGTTTTATCAAAATAAGAATTAAATAAAAAGAAAGAAGCACAAGTACCAATAACTGCCTCAAAAATAAATACTTGTTATATTTTTCATTATAACTGGTTTTATAAAACTTCCTAGTAATTATAATGAATGCCAATGAAAAATAGAGAAGACCTAGTATTGTCTCTAATAAATTTGTACAATCTCTTTTTTAGTGGAACCAGAATTCTACTTTCTCTTTGTGAGAGCAATGTCTTTTATTTCTGAATATTTAGTCTTAACAGAAAAGCCAGTGATGAGTGTCATTCTTAAGATTTGCCCACCAAACAAAGGGCACACAAGATAGATATATGTAACTTCCTTAAGCAAATGTTGTAAAAGACTGTTCACGGCCGGGCGCGGTGGCTCACGCCTGTAATCCTAGCACTCTAGGAGGCCGAGGCGGGTGGATCGCTCAAGGTCAGGAGTTCGAGACCAGCCTGAGCAAGAGCGAGACCCCGTCTCTACTAAAAAATAGAAAGAAATGATCTGGACAACTAAAAATATATATACAAAAATTAGCCGGGCATAGTGTGGTGCATGCCTGTAGTCCCAGCTGCTCGGGAGGCTGAGGCAGAAGGATCGCTTGAGCCCAGGAGTTTGAGGTTGCTGTGAGCTAGGCTGATGCCACGGCACTCTAGCCCGGGGAACAGGGCAAGACTCGGTCTCAAAAAAAAAAAAAAAAAGACTGTTTACATATTGGTAATTAAGATGTTCCTGACTAAACTCATGTAATAGTTCTCCAGCATAATTCAAGCCATTAAATACCAGGATATGAAATACTGTACTTTTTCAAATACAATTTCACTTTAATTCTGTAATTCAGATTTTTAACTAATTCGGACAGGGCCTTCCATGAATTATTCGAATTAGGGGAAAGTTTCTTAAACATATCTAAATCTCAAGAGCTCAGGATACACTGAGTTTCTTCCTGTGATCCTTGCCTGGTCTGTGAACGTGGTTTTCAGAGTCAGGATTATAACACAGATTATAATACATCCCTTCTCATGCAGTCTGAGTTATATCATGAAACCATCTTGCATTCCTGTGACATGGAATTTACAAAGTGCTTTCTCCTGAAATGTTGTATCTTTCAGTCTTGAGCCATTTGGTATCTTGGAACTGTTTTTGTTTTTCACCTCCCTATTTTATAGATCTGCATTGGTCATTTATTTAAATCAAGGATAAAGGATGTTGCTTTCACTCCACAATATTCTGTTCTTCCTCTGTTTTATGTATAAATGTATACTACTTGTCAATTTCCAATTTTCAAAATGGTCTGTGTATACTTTAGTTGTATTAATAAAATGACAGTGTCAGACACCATCTCTAAATCAGGTCTGTTTCCCAGGTACTGACTTGTCATATCTTAGTTGATTATTATCAAAGGGAAAAGAAGTGCTTATTTTTTCCTTTCAGTTCTATGATGTTCATCCTATTTTCTCTTTTGTTTGTTTTTATTTTACATTGTCCCATTTCAGGAGCAATTATGTTTGCCTCTCCACATTTTAGAAGAGAAAGGTTTGAGCCAGGTTGCAGTGACGGTCCAGGCTCTCCTAGAACTTGCCCCACCCAAGCAACAGCAGCACCAGTTATCTGCTGTTTAAGGACTCCCAGGACCTTGGGCGTTGGCCTAGCCAAAACAAGGAACAGGACAACGTGATTGCTGCTGCCCGCTGTCTGCTTAAACAAAGCTCTTATGTGTTCTTAGAAGGGACTGTTTCCCCAATTCCTAACAGGAATATTTTGCTTCATTTCTCCATTTTAGGGGAGGTTACATCCATTTCCATTGAATTTTTTAATGAAGACATAGTTGGTTTTCTCAAATGACACTTCTCTCATTACTGAGAACCCAACACCAAAGCCTAAACCGGCTGTGCTTTCCTAGAGAGCAGGCTTATTTCACATACCAGAAAGCATATCTTCTCAGAAAGATATTTGGCTCTCTTGAAGGCACGAACATGCTGTTATCTTTACCTGTTCTCAAGACATCTACAGTCCACTGGTTTCTAAACTTATTCATTCATTAGAATCTCCTGGAGCATTTGTTAAAATACAGATTTGGGCCAGGTGTGATGGTTCACACCTGTAATCCCAGCAGTTTGGGAGGCTGAGGCAGGAGGATCACTTGAGCCCAGGAGTTCGAGGTTGCAGTGAGCTGTGATCGCACCACTATGCTCCATCCTGGGTGGCAGAGCAAGATCTTGTCTCAAAAAAAAAAAAGATTTGCTTTTGGTAGGTCTGGAGTGTGGCCTAAGAATCTGCATTTTTAACACATTTCACATGTTTTTCATACAGTGGAGACCACTGTTCCAAGATAGATATTTGTATGTTTTGTGGCATTTTTTGGCCACGTTTAAAATTAAAAGCTATATTGTGATGACTTGGACTGTTCTGTCAAAGGCAAAACAAAAACAATAAAGAAGGCCTAGATTTTGCACACTAATACAGTGAAGCAGATATGGTCATATTTCAGGCGAGCGTTCTAGGCTTCCTTCCAACTCCAGTCCACCACTGTGTCATGTTTTTTTTGGCAGAGGATGGTCTCTGTATCATCCTGCTGTTATCTAAACATTATAAACAAGCACTCTTACACAGGTTCCAAGTCCTTAAGCTGACGTGTGCTGCTGTGTGACATCTGCGTTGATTTCATTAAGCCACCCTCACCACGGCCACCATTGCCACCACCCCACCACCAGTGCTGCTCCCAGGACACCTGGACCTGCAGACACATTCCCTTCAAGCAGACATACGTCTAGCTCCCCAGCTAATGGAAGGTATGAGAACAAAGCAAAAGGGAATAAAGGAAAAGCCAACTTTCTTATATTTCTTTCAGGCTTCTGCCAATTTCTGTGGCTAAGTTAAAGCACTTATGGTATTTTAGAAACAGCTTCCTGTGTTTACATTGAGCACACCATCTGGCTGCACCACTAGTGCCTTACACACTCAATTGAGGGTGGAGTAAAAGGCCCAAGGGTTCACACACACACACAGTCAGGAGTCTTTATTCAAGTTTAAACCACTTGGGTTTTTCTTCCCTTGTATTTGAAACCCATTTTTAGTTATCGGTGATATCTCTTGGTGTTCACTGCCTTTGTAAACCAAGTAAATAGAGTAAGTAAAGATACTAATTATCTAGGTTTTTTTCTGTAGTTATTAACTGTTCTGGATTTTCTTTACCCATGTGTGCATTTGAGCATAATGTTATCCCTCTTTTTATCATGTAAATGTAGCATCTAAAAGTAGTTTGGGGCCGGTCCGATGGTAGGTTCTCAGAACTTGCTAACATTAGTGTCATTAAAGTTGGTATACAACCCCCCACTGCTAATTTGATTGGCTATAAAAATAAAAGTAGTTTGGGATAAAATCATGTTGAGCATCTGGCCAAAGTAATGTTTTCTTCTTAGTTCTTGCAGAGAAACAAGTTCATCAGAACATTACCACTCTGTCCCAGTTTGAAACTGTATAACATAAAAACATCTGAGGTCAAAGCCCAATCCTTCAGGGTCCTCACAGAACAAAACTTACATGTCTTATAAGTGCTTAGAGCTGGACCCCATTATATTTACAATTCCAAACAGACCCACCAACCATATAACTGTTTAGAATTTAGCTGTGTGTGTTTTTAAACTATAGGTATTTTTCCTTCAAGTCACCATTAAACCGAAGTATAATCTCCAAATTATATGCTATCAGAAATGGAAACTCAGCAAAGGACAGGACTGTTTTTAACATATTATGCAAGGAATAATTCCAGGAGACATTACATAATGCAATACTTGCAACATTTGCAACTAATTTTCCCATAGGAATAAATGGAAATTTCAACTTATTTCAAATTTTGCACATAACATGAAACCTTATTAATGCGTTTTTATCAAACTAATTCAAATTTGTATGTGAATTGTTAGAAAAAAATTGGTATAGTTTTGGTTGATAATGAAGGAAAAATATCACATATATTGAATTTCTTTTCTCTGTCAAGATGCAAAAAATAAGTCATGATGCTTTTATTGGAGAATTTTTCTATATACTGTTTTTCATGTACCTTTTAAAAAACAAAACTGGAAAGAACCAGTTCAGTTTAACATTTAGCCTTGCTAGACTCTAGTGTAAGGTGAAGATGACCTTGTGACAGTTGCCTCTGACCAGAAGCAGTGACCTCCCCAACACTGAGAGCGTGAACAGGCTGTGAGCAACCCCAACAGGGCCCCTGCCACCTACAGAGATTTTATGTCAGCAATTTCCAGGCTTTCAAACGCAACTCTGTTTGGCACTCCAAACCAATTTTCTCTTGTAATAAGCAGGTCTGGAAACAACTCATGGGAGGACGGGTCTTTGTATTTGGCTAGAATACAAAGTAGAAAAATGCTTAGCTGTAGGTCACTTTCCTTAATAGCCTGTGAAAATACAGCCTTAACAGCTAATCAAGGAGTTTGTGATTTCTCTTACTGTCTGCAGCTCAGCAGTGACTAACGATGTATGACTGTGCTGATGAGTCTCGTGAATTTTTAAAAACTAAGCACTTAAATGGTTATAGAAATGAAGGAAACATGGATATTTAGAAGCCTTTTTGTATACACATTGCAGTAATGGTTTACAGCAGATTTATTTCTGAAAATGTGGTAAACATGTAATTAGTAAAGGATTTTGTAAAACATTGTCCTATATTTGTATGTAAATATATTGCATAAGTTCTAAGTATAAATATGTCAATATCATGTATGTTATTTTAAATTGCCTGTATGCCACCTTACACCTTGATATTAAAATAAAAGCCAACACTTCAGTAGCATGTAATAAAGGTTGATTTGGTTTTTGGCTTTTTGTTGTTGTTGTTGTTGTTGTTGTTGCTGTTGTTTTAGAAACAGGGTCTCACTGTATTACCCAGGCTGCCCCTGAACCCTTAGCCTCAAGCGACCTTCCTGCCTCAGCCTCCCAAGTAGCTGGGACAATAGCACATGCCACCATGCCCAGCTAATAAAGGCTGATTTGCAAATGTTTGTATCTTTGCATATTTCCCTTGGCAAACATGAATCAAGGAAAGGGTATCTGATTCCCTGAAGGAACATCAGTAGAGACTGGGTCTTCATAATAGGCCTTTGAGATCAAAATTCACTTTTTTAAGGAAGTACACAGATATCAAGATTGCCCTGTATTTGGAATTAGATAGGAGGCTTAATTCATGAGATGTATGTGACACATTAGGACAACTTTTCTCTCGGAAATTACCAGCTGTGCCATTGGGAAAGCTTTAGCATTCCCAAGACATTCTATTTTGATTAATCAGGACAAGAATGACCTAGTGGGCTTATTCTTTTTTAGGGGAAGAAGGAGAATAACAGACACTTAATCAGCTTTACTATGTGCCAGGCTCAGGGAAGATATTTTCACATACCTTATCTGTATTAGTCTCAACACCCCATAAAGTGGGAATTGTTGAGTAAGCAAAGCAGCTATAGACCTAGTGTCTCACTTGTCAAAAATATCTCCAAACTAGCCTTCAAGAGAACCTCTGTCCTCATCTTTACTATTTTTAAAATCGTGTATTCTAACATCCCATTTCTATATTTATAATTTACATCCCTATTTCCTGGAAAAGTCACCAAAGCAACTTATAATAGGATGCGCATTCCATGCCACCCTCCCTGCCCCAATAAAAACACTAAAGTGATGGCCGGGTGCAGTAGCACTTTGGGAGGCTGAGGTAGGAGGATTGCTTGAGGCCAGGAATTTGAGACCAGCCTGTTGAACATAGTGAGACCCCTTCTCTACAAAAAATGGAAAAATTAGCCAGGTGTAGTGGCTCACACCTGTAGTCCCAGCTACTTAGGAGGCTGAGACAGGAGGATCACTCAAGCCCAAGAGTTTGAGGCTACAGTGAGCTATGATGACACCACTGCACTCTAGCCAGGGCAACAGAGTGAGAACCTTGTCTGAAAAAAAAAAAACAAAAAAAACCGGCCCGGCACGGTGGCTCACACCTGTAATCCTAGCACTCTAGGATTGAGCTCAGGAGTTGGGAGACCAGCCTGAGCAAGAGCAAGACCCCATCTCTACTAAAAATGGAAAAAATTAGCCAGCCGTGGTGGCTTACACCTATAGTCCCAGCTATTCAGGAGGCTGAGACAGGAGGATCGCTTGAGCCCAGGAGTTTGAGGTTGCTGTGAGCTAGGCTGACACCATGGCACTCTAGCCCAGGCAACAGAGCAAGCAAGACTCTGCTCCCCCCACCCCCCAAAAAAAACCACTAAAGTGATATAATAAATCTAATTGACAGGAACCAACATTTATTAAAATTTTACTGGGTGTGTATTATGCTAGACACTTGATAAACATCATCTTGTAATTCCTTCTGAACACTTCACTTTTGCTCATAAGAGGCTGACGAATTGGATAAAATCAGAATCAGAGACATGACAGCAATTACTGAAGTTTTAATGCATCACTATAAGTCCATGAACTGTTTTTTCTGGTGAGAGACAGCAAGAGGAATCTTCACAAGGCTACCAGAAACACTTCTCAGCAAAATTCAAAACATGAGGAAGCCCTAAATTGATGGTACAAACCAAATTCAGGGTTTGAAAACTAATACGACAGGCAGAGTGAAGGCAGCAGGCTTTCTCTGGGAACGTCTAAGTAAGAAACAACCTGTAGGCGAGTTATCTGTGATGGTGCAGGATGCTGCGTCCTCCAAGTCCTCGTTCCCGTCTCCGGGACACCAGGGGAAAGGACAAACGGTAACTTGGTCACTTCTTGCCTTTCCGCTTCTCCTTGTCTTTGCCTTTTGAATCCTTGCTATCCTCTTTGTCCTTAGGCAGTTTGAAAGCACCAATTTCCCTCCTTACCACAGTGCCTCGCCACCAGGCCTGGAGCTGGAAGAGAAAGGAGGGGCACGATTTACAGTGCACCTGACAGGCTGCATGCTTTCCACCTGAAGGGACTGTCCGGTGATGTACCTTCTGTCTGAAGCATGGTCTCCATCTGGGACACGGAAGTGGCCAGGCCCCTTAATCAGTACAGTGATGCTCCCCTTTTGTGCAGGACCCAGAGCTTCAGCTCTGGATTCAAGAATGAAGTTCTCAAGGAATAAAAATAAAAGGAATTGGAGTAGGCCAATTTTTCCTTCATACTTAGAGACCTGACTTCCATGTTCTGTTCCCTTAATGAATGTCCCCGTTCCTCATACCAAATAACTAGCTGATCCCAAAGTAATGTTTACGGAGGCCAAGGACAAAAGCAAGCACTCAGTCAAAAATGCACAAATAAGTCTAGGTGACTTCAATAGCTTCCTGGTGCATTTCCTATCTTCAGTGATTGATTACAGGGTCAATTCTCTTACTTTAAAAAGGGATTTAGATAACTCCATTGAATATCTTAGTTGTTCGACTACAACTGTTCTCAATACAGTCTAGGCTACTTTAAAATCAGACTAAGCCCTAAAGACTAGAAGCAAATCCACTAGTGAAAAGAAAACAAAAGTGGTCTTCAGCTAGTCCTTCCATTTTTGCTCTAAATCCAAGAATCCTGACAAATGGAGAATACCATAGAAGCTTGATAAATACTTGCTGTGTATATATCTGACTCTCTCCTAATGCAAAGCTCAAACTTGGTTTGGATACCTGGTCCTGAATGTACTTTAAAATTGACTTTTTCAGTACACCCCCCAGTATACAACCCAAACTACAGTTTGCCCACTAGGGTCTCAGCCTTCAGAGAGAAGGGCCATTCTCCAGACAACAGTTTCAGTCCAGCTGATACTATTTTTGCATTACAGTTTTTGCTTGAAAATATTTTGCAGGATCTGTGACCTGCCAGTTTCATCAGTGTTAATATACACAAGTTCACACAAAACTAAACTCTCTATTTTTGTCTAAGCTGCTGCCTTATCCATTCCACCTTTTTTAAAAGGAACTTGTATCAGAACCCAGCAGATAGTCTGGGCTGATTTATAAAGAGGATTTTAAGAAGCAGTAGGATATTAAAAAGAATCGTTCTGTCCAGAGCTGGTTTTGATTAGAAATAGTATTCTTATATTTGACCTCTAGACCTAGGTTTTGCTTCCACTACTAACCACCTCTTTTTCCCCAGATTAAGAGCTGGGGGCATGTCCTTCTCTCTGTTAACTGTCTCCCTGCACTATGGACTGTGGTGTCACGTTCCAATAATAACAAAAGGGGACGCTTCCTCACAGATCTCCTGTTCTGTGGTAAACTATGTGTTTGATACATGAATGAGAAACGCTTTGTGTTCTCAGTGTTAGGCCAGCTATGGCACTGATGGGGCCCCAGGATGCTGATTATAGTTTTCTACCTTTATGATGCTCTTTAATTCCAAGAGATCCTGTTCTATCTTCTTCCTGCTCTTCTCCTTTTCTATACGATCTTCAATGATGACCTGTTCATACTCCCTTATCTGCAAAAGTAGACATTAATCATGTCACAGTACTCTCTTGGCTAAGCTGTGGCCCAGCCAGCCCTGCACTTTTAATATAAAATTTTAAAATAAAACATGCTAAATCTGAAGATGAACCAAAGAAAAGAAAAAACTTACTGGATTCCTAGATTATAAATATTCTCATATTAATTTTATAATTGTTCCCCAAATTTTTTCAGTTTGAATAATTCAAGTTTTAAAATCTTTCATAAAAGGAGGGTGGTGTAAAAAAAAAAAGAAAGAAAATCTTTCATAAAAATGAAATACTAATTAACCCAGTGTGTGATTAATGACCTCTAAATAATATTGCTTTTTTAAAACTCTGGTAGAATGTACATATACAAATAGCAGCTGTCTTTTAAAAGAGAAATTTGGGGCTGGGCACGGTGGCACATGCCTATGGTCCTAGCTGCCGGAGAGGTTGAGGCAGGAGAATCACCTGAGCCCAGGAGTTGGAGGCTGCAGTGAGTTATGGTTGTACCACTCTACTCCAGCCTGGGCAACATAGCAAGACCCTGTCTCTAAAAAATAAATAAAGAAATTTGGGAAATTCTACACTTATTCAATGATGATACCATAATCAGAAGCTTTTTAGAAATAATCATTTATGAATTGTGTTCACAGACCATAAAGTGGAAATAATAGTATCTGTCTCAAGGGGTTGTGAGGGTTAGATAAGTTATATGTGTAAAATACTAGAAAAGTGCCTGGGACAGAGTAATCACTATGTAAGTATTAGCTTCTGCTATTGTCCCGTGGTCATTGTCATCATCATCATCAAAAATTAATCCCACTGGTTTACAGGCACACCTCCACTTTTGACCAACAATAGCATTACCCAGCGTAGCTACCACTCACTCCTCAGTGAGGACCCTTACTACTTCCTTACCATCTTTGCAAGTTCTTGAAGGCGTGCTAAGTCACTGGCCTTTGCAGCTTTGAGAGTATTTAGTTCATTCTGTTTCATTTCTGTGTCCTTATCATATTTCTCCATCCAGAACTCTAGCTTCTCCTCAAGTTTCTATTAGGAAAGAGCATTAAAACATGGCATCCACCAGACATAAAATAGTATATACTGTATGATTCCATTCACATAGAGTTCAAGAACAAGCAAAACTTTTCTACAGTGATAGAAGTCAGAACAGTGGTTACTTATCTGGGTGGAGGGTTGGGTTACTGATTGGGAACGGGGCATTAGCGAGACTTCTGGGATGCTGTACATTTTCTATCTGGGCGATAGTTACATGGGTGTATACACAGAAATACTCATCAAACTATACACTCAATATTTATGCACTTTACTATGTGTTACTCAATTTAAAATTGGAGGAGGATGATCTTCCAGATGTCTGGATAAGGGAAGTTGCAGTGAAGAAGAAAGAAGTAAAAGGTAGGAAGAAAGGTCTGAAGGATAAGGTATAGCATCAGATATCTCTTTAATTGACAGCATTAAGTAGTAGTCAAAAGGGTGCTATGTCTTAAAATTCTAAAAGAAAATGTGATTCTAAGATTCTGTACCTAGCCAACCTAGCACTCAAACATTAGGGAAAGAAAGGCTATACCCAATCTTTATGAAAGAGTTACTCAAGGATGTACTGTAGCAAAATATAATGAAATGGGAGAGAAACCAGTAAAATGTATATTTAAGCTTTATAATACATACCTTTTTTCCTTATTTTTCCTGTATATTTCAGAGGGTACAAATATATGAAACTTTTTAGTAATAAATCATAATCTGGAACTAAAATCCCAAAGTAGGCAGTACAGTGTAGTAGAAAGAGCACAGGCCCTAAAGGTAGATGCGTAGGTTCAAATCCCAACTCTGGTACTCAAAGTTTACTTAAATTCTCTAAGCCTCCAGTTCCCTCATCTATAAAACAGTAATAGTACAAACCTCAAAGGGTTGTCGAGAGGCTCAGATAAAATAATCCCTGTAAGGCACGTAGCACAATGCATATATATGAGAGACATATATATCATATATATATAAGCAAATGATTTCATCATGGAATGTAGGAGAGGAAGAGAAGAGGTAAGTGACAGTTTTGCCTTAATAAAGGCAAGAAGGTATAGCTATTGATTAACTCTAGATTTATGACAAATAAAAAGTGTAAATACATGTTATAATCTTTAGGGTTGTGCTCGCTTTGGCAGCACATATACCAAAATTGGAATGATATCTGTATGAGAGATGATTAGCATGTCCCCTGCACAAGGATGACAGGAAAATTCATGAAGTATTCCATATTTTTTGTACTTTATGAAATTTTTAAGATTACCATTAAAGAACAGAAATGTATAACTTCCAAACTCCTAGGCTATATACCCTAAGAATGAGACATTAAGAGGTGACTTTAGGTGGTATATAGCATAGAATTTTTTAAAAAATATGATTCATAGTCAATCATTTTGATTAAGTTAGAAAGAACATGTCAGTTCAGTGCTATCAAATCTCTTACATCTCTCTTACTCTTGTTAACACTTTTTTTCAACAGAGGGAAAGGGCTCCAGATAGGCAATAGAGTCTGGCTACAACGTAATAACATCATTTGGTATTTATTATATTTCTATTTACATTGATTTCTATTTATGGCAAGTTTTCCTTTTATAGTAATGATTTATTTAGTTGTTTAGGTGAGTAATTAGGTAGAAAATATTAAGTAATAACACAAGTGGTATGTAGATATTACAAAAGTATGAAAGTGGTATGTAAACAACTGAATTTTGTACTAGAAAGCAAAAAATTAAACAATTAAAATTCCATCAATCCAAGAAAAGTTAAGAAGGAAAGAAACAACTAGAAAGCTTGAAAAGCAGGAAACATAAAATGAGATGGAAAAATTAAGTACAAACAAGTGAAAAAAATCACAATAAAAGTTAACTGGAATAAATCTTAGTCCATTTAGGCTCCTATAACAGAATACCATAGACTGGTGGCTTATAAACAACAGAAATTTATGTGTCATAGTTCTAGAAGAAGTCCAAAATCAATGTGCTGACAGATTCTATGTCTGGTAAGGGTCTGTTTCCTAGACTCCATCTTTTTGCTTTAACCTCACATGGTGGAAGGGGCAAGGGATCTCTCTGGCATCTCTTTTATAAGGGCATTAATCCTATTTATGAGGGTTTCCCCCTCATGACCAAATCACTTCTCAAAGGCCCCACTTAGTACTATGGCCTTGGGGATTAGGATTTTAATACATGGATTTTGAAGGGACATAAAAATTCAGCCCATTCCACCCCCTATCAAAAGAAGACCTCTTTTTTTCCTTTTAAAAAAAAATCCAGCTATATATCACTTATAAGAACTACAGCTAAAACAAAACAAGCAGAGCAAAAAGAAAGCAGGTTTGGCAATTAACATCTTGTAAAATAGAATTCAAGCCAAAACTAATGAGACAAAAAGGGATATTTTATACTGATAAAAGATATACCCTATTAAGAAAATATTACACTTATGAACCTTTATATTCTAATATATTTTGGAATATATAAAGTAAAAATTATTAGCAATACTATACAAGAAATTGACAGATCCACAATCTTAGGAGACTATCACACTTCTCTGAAATCAATATCTCAGATAGACCAAAATAAGTAACAAAATGTAGAATCTGACAACTAGACTCATAGACATTTATACAACTTTGTACCTAACAGAGAATACATATTCTTTTCAAATACATGGAATATTAACATAACCTAACCATAACCCTAAGCCCAAATAAGAGCTCAACAAATTCCAACAAGCATAAATCTTACACTCACATTCTGATACCACAATGCAAGACAATAAGTATAAACCTCAAAAGGTTGTTGTGAGGTTCATAGCACAAACATCAAAGGGTTATTGTGAATAGAAAGCCTATAGTCTTCCCTCACCAACTCCATCTACTTGGTCATTTAAGAAATACTCTTTTAAATATCTTTTGACTTAAAAAAATAAATGAATTGTAAACTATAAATCATTTGGAAAGGAATGACAACGTAAGCATTACATATCAAAACCTGTAAATTACAGCCAAACACACTCAGAAAATATATTGGCTGACATGCATGTATTATTAATAAAAAATAACAAAAGTTGAATATAAATGAATTGAGCATTTAGGAAACCAGACAAAGATTAGCAACATAAA